>VDFB02072478.1:0-12731 GCA_007258455.2 Sequoia sempervirens
AAACCTATGTTTAATCAAAATTAAAAAAATACATAATAAAACCAAAACATATTAAAATTGTATTATATGGATAGCTCATTCATAGGACTACCATCATCTAGTTGGGTCTATGAAGTATCCTCCATTTTCATCCTCAACCCGAGCTTTGAAGGGAATTTTTTTGCAAAGATTTGGTAGAAGAGGGGGAGGAGGGGGGTGGGCAATTTAGCAAACTAGGGATCGCTAGAACCCCCCCTTCTAGCGAACCCCCCTTTAAATGCAATTAAAAAATAAAACCCATTAAAGGGGGGTTCACTAGAAGAGGGGGGGGGGAGGTTATAGCAAATCCCCCAGTTCTAGCGAACCCCTTAAAGTGTTTTCCATCCGAAAATGCATTTTTCCTTCCTCAACGAAATTGTAAACCAGTTTTGTGGGTTTACCCAGGACAAATAAAAATATATACTTAGAAAAAAATTATAAAAAATATCTTCATCAATCTTCAATATATAATACACATCTTTCCCCAAAAGGAATTAGAAAATTAATTTTATTTAGGTAAAATTATGGTGTCCATACACGTGCATGGTATGGTCTTCAAAAAATGGTTTTAAAAAAATGGTTTTTATACATGCCTATTAAAAATCAATTTGTATCATCTAGATATTATAATAAATTGCATATTTGAAAGATAGACTAAAAATACTAAATTTCATGTTAATGAATTTTTTTAAGATTCAATGTATAAGTGCTTTTTATTTTCAATCCAACTATGATAAATTTTGAAAATCAAGAAAAAACACTTCCACTTTTTGAATATTTTGTGGACCCAACTTCTTGCACCTACCCCCTACCTACTAGGGTTTTTGTAAAGGTAATTTATCATTCAGGCTCATTGTATCCATTAACCCAATTAGTTGGGGATTTGCATAATTGTTGCATTATGAATGATAAAGGTGGTGAGGTCTAATTAGAGATCTTGATGGAAGTGTTATGGTTTAAGCTTGAAAAATTGGGAATGGTGTTGGAATTCCCTAATTGTTGTTAAGCACTATTAACTATTGAGAATCACTTAAAGGAACCTTGTTGGATAAAGACATAGTAATAATGAAACCTTGGTTATGGGAGCTTATGTGTCCATAGGGGAGGGTCTAGAGGGGATAAGCCTTCATTACATAATATTTTTTTGAATAGTGAGTTGAATGAAGGGAATGAATTTGACTACATGGTAGTGGCTACATGTTGAGTTGAGATTGTAATGTGTTGGTTCTAGGTGATTTATTTTATGTGTTGTGAAAATTAACCCCAAACTTATCTGATTATGTACAGACTCTTAAATAATCCAATTTTGATCTACTTACTCCTAATTAGGAATCTATCTTCCAATTATAGTGCTAAGCATGAGTCAAGGATAAATACTATGATGCTCGAGATTAATACTAGTCAAGAGCAATACTATGATGCTCGTGATTGATAATAGTCAAGGAGCAACACTATGATGCTTGAGATTGATAGTAGTCAAGGAGAATTAATAAGAGGTTCGATATTGACAATAGTCAAGTAACATCCTACGCCAGTGATGATTGTCCTTGGTTTCTTAGCCGTCCAATGGACTACAGGGAAGAAGGTAATAATGAAGAATAAGTAGGTAACAATTGGACCAACCTCATAGTATGGTTTGACATATCTTGATGTGGGAAATAGTATCTTAGATTATCAAAGGTAGGTAATACATTGGATGAATGGTCATTAGGAAGTTCACCCTATGCACTGTAGGTTGGTCTGATTATCTATGAGCTCTCACCATCGGCTACAAAATCCACTTGGATGAGGTGGATAGGAATTGGTGTATCCAAGGAATTTGTGTTTTTTTCTAGTGATGTGTTTTATTTTACTTACTCTTTATTAGGTGACAATCAAAAGTAGTATGGGATGATTTAAACCATCATGATTGGTGTAGAAGATCAATAAAAAGGATGAGAGCCAAGATGTGGTGCACAATGCATCAATATTCCATTTTTATTTGGGATGCACTAAAAGGGTAGGTGCTAGTTACTCAGAGCGGATGTGGTAGTCACTCTCAAATTACTTATGTAAATGTCATAAGGCTTGTGCACATTGTTATATAGGTGCCTTGAAATGATGAAATCTATAAGAGTTGGTATAGAATAACTCTAAACCATACAATATTGGCTAAAGATTATAGCCACCCAAGATCTAGGCACTTCATGAAAGCACAAGAGAGATCAATAAGCAATGATCAAGATTGCAATGGAATTGATTATCCAAGAATTCAATATGACAATATTACAATGAGACCACTGGTGATATAACCAAGGTGAGAAACAAGATCAAATAGGATTATGACAAGTGTCTTAATCCTATGTTATGTGACAACTTATCAAAAATCCCTAGGACACATGTTACAAGTCAAAAGATAAGATAAGATCTAACACCTTCTAGAAAGATTCCTTCCTAGGACCTAAGTAAACTTAACATGTAAATAAGTCCCTTGTGTCCCCTAGTAATGAATTAACTAGGTACAACAATTTATTTACACCAACACCCCCCCTTAAGTGCAACTTAGGAGTAGCTGATTATTATGCAAATGACACATAGATGGGTCCTGACTATGAGGCCATGTTAGGTAATCATGTACAAATGCAAATGAAATCTCTCACAAATGGGGAAAAGGAGAAAACCCAATGGGAAAAAACTCCTCCCCAAAAGAGAGAAAAACAAAACAAAATGCTCTCAATGATGAATGAGAAGGATGAAGCCCCATGCGAGGAAAAAGTCCCCCCATAGGAGAGAAGAAGAAGATAGACCATGCAGCCCCCCCTCAACGTTGAGTCTCCTACAATGATGGTAGAATATTGGCATTGAATGTTGAAGATGATCCAAAAGCATCAAATAATGTTCCTCCCCTTAGGAAGAAACAAAACCAAGATGGTATGTAGAATGTATTCCCATTCATAAAAGGAAGATGCGGGAAGATGGATGATGGATGATGTCTCCAAAGAATTCTTAAGTGTCTCCATGTCAATGTCGAAAGCTTGCAAACTCCAAACATGCATTCTAGGCCATGCTGTCGAAGAAGACAATCCAGAATCTCCTAGAAACAATTGTAGAACAAAATCAAAAGACAATGATACCTCCTCTGAAGACAAAGAAGCCTCCTCCAAATGTTGTCCAAAAGATTCCACACTCACGTCAAATTGAAAAGGATGATCATGTAGATAATGAACAAAAGGGTTAGAGTGTTCCCTCTCAACAGTTGGAGAAGGATCATCTCTATCAAAGAGAAAATGAATTCAATCAATGATGTCTCCCAAATCTGAAATGCGATACTCACAAAACAAACCAAGAATGTCTATCAAGTGCTCATCCCAAGTAGTCATCTCTAGAAGACGATGTGTGTCTTGCTGCACTAAATCACAAGGAACTAGAATTGTGGTAACACAAGCATCATCAAGTACAACAGTAGATGAAGGAGATGGAATATCAACACATGTCACTAGATCTCCAGTAGATGAAACAATACCAAGATTCAAATGACCATACTGAATCTCCTCAAATGTTGACACCACAAAATATGCATCAATGTGAACATCTTCCAAGTCATTAGGAGAAAAATTTGAGAAGGTGTAGACTCGAGATTGGTGATCAACCTCCCCAACTGCAACTATATCTTTTCTATACAAAATTTTGGATTATGAAAAAATATGGTCTGTACTCCTCTTACCTGCTCCACCATGTTTGATCTAATAGATAGAAAGGACATTGGTTGACAATGAAGGCACACAAAGAACATTATTAAATGCTCCATCATCCATGTCAATGGATCCCTTCCCACAAACACACATAAATGTGTTGTTCACCATCAAGATGGGTGGTGATGAACAAGTCTCAAATGAAGAGAACATACTTTCTGATGAAGCCATGTGATGTGAAGCTCCTGAATCAAGTATCCACCTCTCTGATTTAGAATCTGCAAATGCAACAAGTGCTTTCCCATTGAGTTTATTGGAATTTGATGATGAAGAAGAAGATGAACCCTTTGATGAAGCAAAATTAATTTGAGCCTTCTTAAGAAGATGCTTCAACTCATCAATCTGTTTTGAATATCATCGATGTTCATCATGCCTTGATTTCTTGCAATATGCACATGTAAGATTCTCCTTATATGATTCCCCTTTAGAGGGGGAGGATTCAAATTCTCTATGTGGCTTTTTATTTTTCTTCTTTTGCTTCTTATCAAGATTTCCCGATTCTTTCTATACCTTAGACTCACTAGCTAACAATGCTTGTGACTTGGAAGGCTTGATTAGACCCATATTAGATAACTTAGCTTCCTCTTGAATTAGGAGATTTGCAAAGTCATCAAACTTAGGATCAACATATGATGCTCCCATAGAAAGTTGATGGGTATGAAAGCCAGAAACAAATACTGAATACTTAGGACCAATCTTAGATAACACATTCATAATCAATTGTAAATCCTTGTTATCAATGTTGCAATCTTTCAATTGTGTTCATAGTTGTTTAACCTTGGAGGTGTAGTCTTGGGTGTGGTAAAAAAATTTAGGATCAAGATTCATCAAATCATTATCAATCTGATATCCCCTAATCTTATCTATTTTACCATATAATTTATCAAAATCCTCCCAAGCCTCTTTAGGTGTTTTGCATGATTCAACATGAAATTGTAAATCAAATGTGACTAATGAACATATGCATCCAAGAGTTTTCTCATGATCAAGCTCCCATTTTTCCAATTCTTTAGCATCAGTAGGTTGAGGAATGGTTTCCTTTAGATAGCCTATTAGACCTTTCATCATGAGATAGTTCCATACTGATTTTCTCCATGTAGCATAATATATGGAGTTAGAAGTTCAATTTGAGATTTCCCCATTATAAGAACACAAATCAAGCAAAAGAAAGCAATTGAAACCACTGCAAGATTACCCGCCCCCCCCCAAATCACTCAATCAAGAAACCCTCCAAAAAATATGATTTGTGACACTTTATACTTAGTATGATTACATGTGCCACTTACCAACAACAACAAAGTGGACTTGATCTTAGTGCATACAAATTGCCAAATTTGGCCACAAGCTCAAAGTAAAATTTTTACAAAGAATGAGATCAACCCGATCACACCACTAGAAAGTACATGAAAATTATCCACTTTAAAAAAAAATCACCCAAAAATTTTACCGTTGGAGCAAGAATGGAGCTCCTAAAGTTTTGAAAATGAGGACGACTTAGCAACACCTATGAGAATCTAAAATTTCTAGAAACATTGGGAACCAAAATAAAAAATAATTGCACCATCACATAGAGCATGAAATTCTACCCCAAATAAAAAAAAATTGCTCGAGCAAAGGAGGTTGTATGAGAAAGCTATGGGCCTCCAAAGTTGGACAACAAAATCAAAAAGTCCATTAAAGAGGGGGGCATTTTTTAAAAAAAATGTTGATGTCACTATTGACGTAGTGATGATTTCAGCATTCCACATACTTAAAATTGATGGCCTTTGGACCGTCAAAATGAAATATTCCCCACGTCAATCGAAATATGCTTGACCGATGGAATATCCCACGAAATATTCTAAACAGCAGGTACCGGTCAGAATCTTTCAAAATATTCATTGAATCTTCTAACCGAAATATTCTTTTAGAATTTGCGATCATTGGATTTTTGTTTTTACATCGGTTTTCAATGGTTGTGGGCTTGTAGTCATGGCAGCACTGGCGTTGCACCATGTGGCAGCTCCGGGTACACCATAGTACCACGTGTACCTATTGATGTAGGTACTCTATGCGGAAAAGTCTACAAGAAACTTGATTTTCCTTTTTTTTTAATTTAAAATCTAGAAATTTTATATAAAAAAAGAATTTGCTTTTTTAATAATTTTTTTTCACTTGCACGATTTTTTGCCAACAGATTTTTTTTACCACTATAACCGATGTATTAATGATGACCTAAGGGGTCGTACGACTCCCTGGGCAATTTTTTTTCCTCAACGGATAACTTCTCCAAATTCGACAATTTGACAATGATCTTAGGGTTTTTGGCCCTTATGGATGTGATGGCAAGGTCAATTTTGACCCAAAGTGCTCCAAATTTGCAACAACCTTCTGGATTTGGCAACCACCTTCAGCTTCAAACACTCATAGCTCTAGCCTCATATGCCCGATTTTGATGAAACAAAAGGAAAAAAATTATTGAACCCTTTGATCTCAATGGTGAGCTCATATTTGCACCAACAAGCTCTTATTTGAACTTGCAATATAAGGCCACAAAATGGAAACCCCCAAATCTGGTATTTCTTTCAAGATTTTATAATTCTTCAAATCATCATTCGATGCAAAAGAAGAGCATACTCAACCTTTAAATTTACCAAGATCTCTCAATAAAGACTAACAAGAAGCAATCCTACAAACTCTAAAACTATGTAAGAGTTGGTATTTAATAACTCTACACCATGCAAGATTGGCTAAAGATTATAGCCACCCAAGATCTAGGCACTTCATGAAATCACAAGAGAGATCAATATGCAATGCTCAAGATTGCAATGAACTTGATTATCTAAGAATTCAATATGACAATATTACAATGAGACCACCTGGTTATATAGCCAAGGTGAGACACAAGATTAAATAGGATTATGACAAGTGTCTTAATCCTATGTCACGTGACAACTTATCACAAATACCTAGGACACATGTGTTACAAGTAAAAAGATAAGATAAGATCTAACACCTTCTAGAAAGATTCCTTCTTAGGACCCAAGTAAACTTAATATGTAAATAAGTCCCCTATGTCCCCTAGTAATGAATTAACTAGGTACAAGACTTTTTTACACCAAAAACATCAAGTAGTATGGGATGCTTAATTGTTGTCATAGAGGGATTATATGATTGTGAGTTAGATAGGTGGATGATGCATGCATAACGTTGCATCCATTTCCACTTTACCATGTGTTATTTATGTGAACATGTGATTTATCATGTGGATTTTCACACATGATGTATCTAACATATGTTGAAGCTAGTCATCAGACATTTATGATGTATGTTGGAGCTAGTCACTACGTATACATGATGTATGTTATAGCTAGTCATTATTGTACTTGTGATGTGCAAATGAATCAGTCACTATTATACTTGTGATGTGTATGAGCTAGTCACCTTATATATTTTGGATGTATGCTCAAGACAATCACTATCTATGTGATCTTGAGGATTATGGAATAATATGACCCCTATAGGGTAGGTGCATAAAGACGGGTAGCCAATTTGTGGCTAACTTTTTAAAAAGTTTTGAAAGCTCATAACACGAGCGTGTTATAACATGCTCACATTATGGCTTGGTGTGTCAAGCCTGAGGCTCAACCACAATGATCCCAAAACGCGAGCGAGCTATTAAAAGAAAAAAAAACAAATTGAATTCATTCTTGCACTTGCGTTTTGGGAGGAGCTATTTTGGAAAATTCTTCATCAACGGTTGTTGTTTCATTGCTAGGATGTCGCCACGTTGATGAGGAGGTTTGAGAGGTAAGGATTGTTTGTTTTTTGTTTTGAATTTGTTAGTTTTAGGTTGTTTTTGATATTTATTTTTTGAATTTGTAGGAAATGTTAATCAACTTGCAAACCCTCCTCAAAATCATCAACAAGCACAACAACAACAAGAGGAACAAAATCCTCAACAAGCACAACAAGAACAACAACAAAATCCTCAAGTTAATCAACCACAACCTCAATCTCCTCCACCAATCCCTCAACATCCTCCTGACACTCAACAAAACTTAATGAGTGAAATTGAGAACAATAAAAAAATTGAGGATTTAATCAGGAGGTTGAACGATCCAAATAGTTCAACCGAAAAAAGAATGACCTTGACAACTTCACTGAAAGAAATGTTAAAACATGTAGATTCAATCAACAAACAATTAACTAGTTGGTAGGATAGGAGGTAGGTGGCTAGGGCTTATTACCAAGATAAATTGTCATATAAAGATGTAAAAGAATTAAAAAATTACAAAAGGTGATTTGTGCTCATTATTCACTGACCCACGGTAAAATGCAAATCTTACCCTCAATGTGAAGAGGTTTCCTATTCATTGGTGCCACCACCAACATATTATGAACTTTTTTGGGATAGGTGGTACATGGTTTTTGATTACCCACCATGCAACAATTGTAAAGTCCCATGTATTTCCCCTTAGGGAAACTAAGTTATGACTGTGAGTTCATCTTGAACAAAATCCCAAATTATTTTGATATGAGGGACTTTAGGGAGAGGTGGGGGTTGCCCAAGATAGGACCCTGCATAGCAAAATCCTACATGACAAGGGAGACGACTGGGCTAGTCCGCCTCATGAGCACATCGCTATCCCTTCATCGCGGGAAGGAGAGCAAGCCGAAGATAGAGACTTTGTGGCCATCAACCTTTGACCCGTAATGTCATCCAACATGCCAACCCTTTACTACAATGCCATCCAGGGGAGTCTTTTAGTGGTGGGATTCGATCCCATTTGTGTCAATCTTGTGGGGCGACTTGTTCATATGACCCCAAAGACACTCAGGAGGCTGCTACACAGGATCTGTCTGCAACTATGGAGATGGCAAGGGCAACTGACATTTTGCATGAGGCCTATGGCATTGATACTCAGGTAAAAGTTAGCATGTTCATCGAATTTAATTTATTAAATTTCAATTTTGAAATGCAAGATTAACTAATTTAGTTTTATGATTTTAATAAAATTGCAAGGTCATAGTGTTGATAATGGATACATCATCCCTACACCTACTTATTTCTCCACTGCATCTACCATTGAGGTATGTAACTAGTAAAAAATTATAAATTTATTACATGTTAATAGTATTGTTTTGGCGAATGGTATTTTAATATGTGATTTTGGATGTTGAATAGGCTAATATTGAGGTTTCGAGGGAACACCACCCAGTGCCAGTGGATTTAGTCAAACCTACACAGATGTAATAGAATAAAGAGCTTAACTAATGAATTATACTTAATAGATTTGTGTAGTTTATATTAATATCATTGATTACATTGCATTGCACATCTTTCAAACTCAAAGCATTACTTCACATTCCATAACTAATAACTAGATGTTGATAGATGACAAAATTTCAACTACAATATAGTTGTTTAGAAAGTCAACATAAGCAAAGGATGCAATTACTTCACATAGCATAAGTAATAAGTAGGAGCAACTTCTAATTGCATTTGTTTGTCATGGCATTCCATGAGACCAATTCTTTACCCAAGGATCTTTCAAACAGCTTCATTGCCTTGTCTATGCTATGGATGCTTGGAAGGATCTTTCAAACAGTTCATTTCCTCATTACATGGCTAAAAGCTTAAAAGGTGCTTTCCAACAATATGGATGTTTAAAATCTATCAAAGCATAATAGCAATAACATAGATATAGTAGTTTGAAAATTCTCAAGAATAAGGAATCTTCACGGTGATGGAATGCCATTCCATCACCATGAGACCACATTTCTTCGAGGAATTTCTTCAAACAACTCACCACCTTTTCTATGATACCACATTTTCCATACATGTGTACCAAAGCATTTTATCAAACTACTCACTTCCTTGCTACTATGGCTAAAAGCCTAAAATAGGTGCTTTCCAACAAACTATGGATCACTACAGCAGAACAAGAAAACAGCGCCAGATTTTAGTGTATTTTAGTCCACAGTTTGGGTGAGCTGGCCGGCGCCAAACTCAGCGCAAACATGCATGATCATCTCAGCGCCGACATTTATGCCAAATTCGATGCCAGAATTAACATCGGAAGTAGCGCCAGAATTAGCGCTGGAAAATCACAGTGCCCCCATTAGTGCCTAAAATAGCACAAAAAATAACACCTCTATTTACGCCTAAAATAGCGTCGGAAATAGTGCCTAAATTAGCGCCCAATTAGGCTTCTAGTTTTGCTTCCGATTTTGCTTCCAGTTTTGCTTCCAATTTTGCTTCCATGTTTGCTTTCGGTTTTGCTTCCAATTTTGCTTCTATGTTTGCTTCCGATTTTGCTTCCAAGATTGCTTCTAATTTTTCTTCCATTGTTGCTTCCTTTTTTGCGTCCAAAAATGCTTCTTGTTTTGCTTCCTTTTTTGCTTATAAAAATGCTTCTTGTTTTGCTTCCTTTTTTTCTTCTAAAAATGCTTTTTGTTTTGCTTCCTTTTATTAATTTAATATGTTTTATTTCAATTTAATTAGTTAAATATATCATGCCTCATAAATAATTTCAATTTATTTAGTTAAATATATCATGCCTCTTAAATAACTCATATAATTATAGACTAAGTAATTTAATTATTTAACTCAGATGATTAAATAACAAGACAATTACCCACGAAATTTTTGTATTGCTTGTAAAGATAAAAAGTACATCTATTATTCAGTGTCATTATCCACCAAAATTCCATAGCAAACGACAAAAACAAGAGGCACCTTAACGTGCAGAGTAAAACATTAAATAAACCCCGTAATTGTTTACTAGTAAAATCGTTATGAAAAATAACCACCATTAACAATGTTCAGAGTTACACACTTTAATACAAAAAATTAGACACATACAAACACGAATAGTCTTAACAAGCTCCACCCAGACCCAATAGATGCTTGGCTATCTCCTTCAGAGGCTTCTTCTTCCACCGCTTCCCTGACTTCTTCTGGCACTTTCCATCCTAGTGTTTGATGAAGAGTTTGAGTGCTTTCCATCCCAAACGTGCTTCCTCATAGCAATGAGCTTTGTATTTTCCTTCAAGCCAATGAATAAAGGGTTTGAGCTCTGGTCTCCCATAGAGCTCTTCAATTTCATCATCTACCAGTCCTTCAGAATAATCTAAACCTACACCTGGAACTGCCCATTCGAGAATGGACTCCATGCCTACCAGAAAATCTTCATGCACAATTTTCTACATCACCATCCTCACCATTTCCTCTGGTTCACCTAAATCCAAGCCCCATGCCACAATTAAGGAGTAAACATCAATGTTGGTTCGGTATCTGTGTGTCAGATAGCCAAAACCCCTAGCACAAATCATTTTTGCACACTGCACTAGCCGCTCGTCGTGAACAAGGAAAAGGCCCTGTAGTCGTTTTGCGGACGCCTCTCCATAAAATGGGTCCAAAGATCTTAATGACCGGAAGGTGAAATTGCCTTCCATTTCTCCTAAGCGCTGCCACCACCAAAGTTTGTTGCAAAGTTTTTCTTGACCCTTTCCAAATGCAATTAACACATCTTAATCGAGGGCTTGCATTTAACACCATCTTGGATTTCCCACACTTTCTATTAATGAAGTACTACTTCACCACCGCTCGCCACCCCTACCTTCGCTTGTCATGTCAAACCTACTTCACTCGCTTTGCCACCTTGTTCATTTAAGGCATTGTCCGCTAACTTAACACCTCTAAAATCCTTCAACCTAAATTCCCCCATTTCACCAAAATTTAAAGCCATTTTAGATAAGACAATATCCGCTTCCACATTACCACCTCTTTTAATGTGGCTCATTGCAAAACTTTCAATTACTTTCTAGAGGTGCCAAGCATTAATTTTACCTTTCATTGATACCGCCTGAACTATTATTGTAACATGATCATCATCTATAATTAAAACAAGTGAGTCAAATATCTATAATTTAATTGAATTTGACAACATCCATCCTGAGCAGTAAATTAAAATCATCATACGTAATAAATATCCATCCAAAATCATCGTAGCTTTGAATATATGTAAATTATTTTAGAGTCAATATTGATTAAGATCATCATCATATATAACTAAAACAAATTGAAAGTCAAATATGCCCGATTTTATCAAAACTTGTGTCAAAAGGTACATGCCAATGAGTATAAATAAAATTGATAAATTATGTACCTCAAACTGATACAATTCAAGATGATAGATGTCCAAATGGTATAGTGAAAAATTGAAAATGCTACATTTCAATATGATACAACTCAATAATATAGTACTATAGGCCATGAAAATGATACATATGATAGTAACCATGAAGAATTAAGTCATACTTGATATATCAAAAATGATCCATGATGTATTCTATATGATCATGAATGTCACTGGTTACTACCACCAACTATCTCATCATCATCATCACCATCGTGATCGTCATCATCATCATCATCATCATCATCATTGCTTGGTCGTCCATTCAAGTCATCATCATTGTGTCGGAAATTTGGCCTGGAGTGTCTTCCACATCTGCATCATCATCATCCTCTACCATCACATTCTAGGACATAACCAATATTTTGTGGATCTATATCATGTTGAGGATCATCTTGTTGTTATATGGGGCCTAATCAAACTTGGAGGTTAAAATTTTCCCCACTTTTATTAGCACGATTTTCCCCCAATTATTTAACCCTTATTTTGTAACTGACATAAAAACCACTAATTTTTCTATAGGATGAAATAAAAAACCCTAATTTTGTAACCAACATAAGTCTTGATAAAAGGCTAAGGGTTTGGGTCTCTGTTGACATTGTATTGTAGCATTTGCAGCAGTATTGAGTTGCAAGGATTACTAGTTGTAATCGGTTTGATTTACTGGATAATAATATTGGACTCTTTGTTGGTGGATGTAGCCCAAGTTTGGGTGAACCACATTAAATATTGTCTCTTGTTGTTATTATTTATGTGTTTTACATTCCTCTGTTTAATCTTTATTTCCATTTAATTGATA
>VDFB02072478.1:12831-93411 GCA_007258455.2 Sequoia sempervirens
AGCCATTTAGAATATTAAAATTAATTTATTACTCAAACAAACTTTATAGAATCAAACTATTTACTCACTTGAAAAATAAGATTATATAGAAGATAAAGGGGCTAAAGATAATAATTCTAAAGGTGATCCGTGTATTTTTATTCATGAGGGAATAAGTTATAGGTGAAACAAGGTATAATCAATAGTCCCAAATGTATAGAAAGGGAACATACACATTAAATGCGATGAGAATTTAAATGTATTACTAGGAATGAATTAAAAACAAATGATTAAGCCTAGGGGATTCGTGCCCAAGTCCTTTGTCTACTCATATTACTATTAGTCTACACCAATCCCCACTTGTATATTCATATTCTTATTGGGTAGAGTTTAGGGGAGACTTGGATAGGGAATTTATTCCTAAACAACTAGTTTTCTTCAGTTGAGTGCAAATTATTTAAGGTGACATGGTAAGCTTTATCAATTGGAGAGTTAACATAAGGCTTGACCTCATAATCCTTGTGTCACTTAGTTTTTGATAAGGAAAAGCAAGTTTTGAAGGGGCCCTAAAACCCTTAACAAAGACGATAAGCTGCAAAAAATACTAAGCCTAGAAAACTCGTAGCCCAAAAAACCAAAATGCTGACAACAAAAAATGCCAAACAAACCCGTTAGAAAACCACCAACAAAAACATCAGAAACTAGGTTGATCAAGCAAAAGAGTCAGCATAGCTACAACATCTTTTCCAGAACATTAACTGAGGCTAGATTTTCCTCAATGACCCCCTCATGCATCTCCATGACATCCTTAAGCTCATCAAATTCTATGGCCACCTGCTTATTTGTCTTACTCCTTTTCCTCAAACAAGGGCCAACCTCCACATCCTTTTCCATACCTAGAGAAAAATCCACATTCTTGTCCACCAGATTCGAGCGGTTCACATCCTCAACATCTTTCTCAATTTCACCCAGCTCCTGGGGTTTACTAGTCCATTTCAAGGGTTTCTCATTTAAAACTGAAAGAGCCTTCGCAGTCGACTTCAGAATTATTTCTAATGTTCACAACCATTTTAAAATCATCCGACAACTTACCAATTTTTTCCTTAATATTAACAATTATTTCCTTCAAAGTCTTATTAACCAGTATTTCCAAAGAGGAAATCCTCTCCTCATGAGTTACACCCAGGCGATCAACATTCACCGCCAATTTATCAAGCATTACATTCATTGATTTCACCTTACCTTTAATTTCCCATTCCTTTTGATTGTTGCGAACCAACGCCACACAAACATCCTGCCAATTCTTTACCTGGGCATTGAGCTCCTTAACTTCTGAAAACAACCATTTCGCTAGAGAAAGAAGATTACGAGTCCCATCCTCAACCATCTTATAAAACATACCCATATTCACCTCATCCCAATTGATAGGAGGCTCGACATTCAACTCAGAATTCAGACCAAGGGCTTCCCTATAATCCTCTTTATTCTCCTCATCCTCCTCAACAAAGGAATTCTCCACTTCGACCACCTCCACCTTAACCCTGTGCTTGTCTGGAAAGAGCCAAATCGGTCAAGACTTCCAACGGTTCCACCTTCACTACATACCCTTTTCCTTGTAAAGAGCTAAGATGAGAGTCAAGGGTTCCCTGGATAGGGTCAATTTCCTTGGAGCATTGGAGACCCTCAAAAACCTTAACATCCATAGGCACATACCCAGGTAGATTATCACCCATACTAGGACTATCATCCACAACTGGGGCAATTTCCACAACTCACACATTATTAGGACCCTAAGCTCCAGCCATAGGGGAGCTATCCACCACACCAAACTTCCTTAGACTGGGAGGTAGGTTCACACCAGGATCAGGAATCTCCACATCTTTTGACGCAACCACCTTTCTCTTACTAGAAGCCTTATCTTTCCTGGGGCATTTGGTTTTCCCCTTAATGCTCTTTTTCCCAGACTACGCCATAGCATCCCTCAATTCAATGTCAGTTTCATACCCTTTTGACCACTCTACAAAATCTTCATCTCCCTCCTCAGACATACCATCCTCCTCAAACAAATCATCAAAATTCAAGTCATCATCCTCAGAATTCCCATCCTATTCCTCGGCAGAATCACTCGTCTCATAACCAAAATTCTTCACCCCCTTTTTATGAGCTAGGGTTTTAGCATAAATAGGGATTAACTTAAGTTTAATATGAAAAAAAAAAATATTCATAAGGCCTTCATGAAGAATGACCTTCTTAGGGCTTTTACAATGCTCTTCAATATTGTTTTTCATAGACAACCAGAGATAAAAAGGAAAAGACACCAACACCTTGTGACAGAAGTGATTCAGAAGCATAAAGTGGTAGCTATAAACAACAAAGAACCTACCTTCCAAAGTGAAGAAATGCATGATAGCCAACACAAGATCCCTCCAAAGTGGTTTAAGAGACTTATGGGCATACCCACCACTCCCCACTTCCCTGAGCTTCTTCTTCTCATCAAACTTGAAGAAATTAGCAAGGGATTTCTTAGCAGCTGCTCTATCTGTGTAGAATTTCCTCCCAGAAGATGAAAGCCTAGTGACTTCTGCCATGAAATTCCCATCAAGCTTGAACTCCACACCTTTATACCGTAGAACCTTGCCATTCCATCCTTTCAGAAAAAACTTCGCCACTTCAGGATTAGGACCTTGGAGTCTTAGCATATAATGGGTAACCCCACCCTTTTACAAATTCTCCCACACAGTTTTGTTAGTCTAGAACTTGTCACACTAGCTTGGCTCCACTCTGCAGCAAGCTCCACCCATGGTGACATGCAAAGAGCAAGAACCCAACAACACCTCAATTTTCTACACAACAAGAATAAGGAAAGAAGGCCAAAAAATAGGGAAAATAACACCCATAAAACATGTAATCCTACCATTCCAAGTACATTCCAACCTACACAACCAGGCCATGATTTATCGAAAATATAAAAGATAATAATGAAAAGGCAAGGGCCAAGACTCAACGTGCATAAACCAATTCAAATTAAAAATGAAGAGCCTTTCCCAAATATCGACCACCTTAAATATGTGCCACTTTTTCATTATTGGAAATGATTTTAAGATTGAGTGGTAAGGACTCAAAAACATCCCAATCATTTCTAGCCACCAACCCCAAATTTGCTAACCCGTGAACCAACAAGTTAGCCTCTCTAAACACATGCGATATTATTATGTCATCAAATGAATTAATGATGGAGATAGAATCATTAATGAGATGAGGAATTGACCATGATGGCAAACAATTTAGAAAGAGACAGTTTATAATGTTGAGTGAGTCCCTTTCTATCCAAAGTTTAGAGACTCCTGAATTCTTTGCCAAAACAAGGCCATGATAGGCTGCAGCTGCCTCTGCCTTGTGTCACTTAGTTGAATCCAACTCTAATACAATTAAAAAGGAAATGTTGACCTCACACCAAGGTCATATATGATGCTCAATGACCTATATAAGAGTAATAATTTATAAAAGGTGAAATGAGTGAAATAATATATATATATACATATATATATATACATATACATATACATATACATATACATATACATATGGATATATGTATATATATGTATAACATGATAAGGGAGAACCATCAAGAGAAAATCAAAAGACTACTTCATGAGGGTATAAATTTGAACCCATTTGAGGCCTAGAAACAAGTGGATTTAATGTATTGGAGGACTAAGGTTGTGAGGTGTAAGTGGGGATTAGGTCTTGGAAACCCCTAGCTAAGTTTGGAACTCGGATGGAACCTTGAGTGGGCTTTTAATGAGAGTTGTTGGTCAAATTTTTGGGTTAGGGTACAAAAAAAAACCCTAGGGTCTATACCATAGTGTTAGGGGTCAAGTGGGCATACAATAGTGCCCCTACAACATGATTTGACCCCTAAAAAGCTCTCATAATGGAGAGTGACGAATTTTGAGAAGAGGATGGGGAGGAAAGATGGAGTGGTTGTCCAAATGCGGGTTCTCATTAATGGGGAAAGGAACTTCATTGATGGGAAGAGGTACACTCCACACTTTCCCATCCAAGAGTTGCAATTTGTGAAAATTCTATATATTTTGGAGAGGAAGGATTGGGGTGTTACCCACTTCTCCTCTTGGAGAAATTTAGTGTAGATAGTAGGAAGAATGAGAAGAGGGGACGGTCTACCTCTCTGGGAAGATAGTGATCATGATGGTTTGGATTAGAGAGGAAAGATGGACAAAAGAGTTCAATCCCTTCACCTAAAAGAAAGAGATATGTTCTTCCTAATTCCAATTACCCTTGTTTATTGGTTGTAAGGTGCCATAGTATATGGATTATGGTTGAAAATAGAAAGTAGGGAACCTAGATGCATGTAATTGGTGCTATGTTAATTTTATCCCTTGTAAAATTGAGGAAAGACTCCATTTATCATCATGGAGCTAAAAGAATTCCTTGCTTGGGGGTATGGCTAGAGCCCACAAGGCTCCATGACACTGTTATGGTAGGGAGGAGAGCAAGACCCTATCAGGTGTTTTCCCATTGACAAATTTTTAGTTGGTTTTAGAAGAGTTGCAACTTGTGAGATAGCTCTTTCATGTAGATTTTTAAGGGGTGAAAGAAGAATGTATGAACATTTATGATTCCATTCTATGTTTATATTTCAAGACACCCACTTAACAGTTTATTCAACATTTATGTGTAATGTATTGTACTCTATTTGACTGTAACTCTATGTTAGTCTTCTTATCAAGAAATAGGTTATTTCATTTCAAATACAAACAGTTCTATTTTATATGACTTTTATCAGTAAAAGGAAAAGAGAGGAAAAAGAGGAGGTAGCTATAGTATATTGTTTTGGTTGCACCTTTATATATATATATATATATATAGAGAGAGAGAGAGAGAAAGAGAGAGAGAGAGATTCTATTGTCTAGAACCTACAAGGTAAATGAGGTCCTTAGGAATGCAGTGATGTACTCTATTCAAAAGGATTATTCATACAATGTATTAAAATTGTGGCTTAAAGAAACACACCTTACTACAATAATAGTTTGAGCAACCTAATTCCAACTATAGCAATGTTGAAGGAAAATTAGTTGTATGTCAAATTAAGAAAATAATAATAAAAAGGAGATAAGAGAATAAAATAAAATAAAAACATCTATATTATGTTGAGCAGTAATATCATTTATGCTTAAAAAAAAAATTGCATGCTCATCTACCTAGTGTTTTTAGCTTCATATTGAGATGAACCTTGAAACTCCTATGTACAAGTATTTTTTTTAGGTTTCTCAAGAAAGTATTGGGGAGAGAAGGGTTGTAAGTGCTTCATTGTGTGCAATCAAACAATTTGGGATCCAACTCTTAGTGAAATAACTAACTATTTGTTTTAGATAAGCTCGGTGGTTGTTACATGAAATTTGAATAACCTGTGATAGCATGAAAAATTTAGCATTCCCTTCCATTCTGTTTCAACTCAACAAGGTTGCATTGTGATGCTTCTATGGGGTTGTGTCTTGGCTTCAACCTTGAGATTTCTTGCTTGTTTCAACCTCAAGCTTGGTATCCAACACGACTCATAGTTGTCATAGACAAATGAATATGCTATTAAAAAAAAAGAAAAAGAAAACAAGAAAGAGAGGAAAAGAAAAAAACAAAGAAAAATCTAAACCCAGGCGAAATAGGTGAAAAAATGAAACCTACCCATGACCTAAATCTCCCCATCTCTCTCTATTCATATCACTGCCTAACATCAGTAAGCTCATCAAGCTTGGATCCCAAAGGGGTTACGCTTGGCCACATGATGACTTCTACCTCTTTTCCTTGGCATTTTTTTTTTACTTTGGTTGTCACTATTAGGGTACCTTGTTTCTGCAGTTTGCCTACCTCATGGCTAACCATTTAAGATGTTAGAGATTGATTCATTGGGTGTGATGCTAAAGTTATGGCCAATTACTATTGGTATGGAGACAACATGTGTAGGGAAACACCTAGAATGAGGGCTAGGTTCTAGAGCACGCCTTATAGTTCAAGCAACTATCTTCTTGGATCTAGCCTAGGTGGATGCGTAGGTAAATTTTCAACCAAGCTCCTCTTCTACCTTTTTGATATAAAGCAACTTAGCCTTCTCGATATATTTCATACTCAACTTCTTTAGGGTCGGCTATAAATATATATATGTGACGAACAAAAGGAGGCACCAGATTCTTAGTAGATTGTTGATGTATATGCTATCCAAACTTGCAACCCAACGTGGAGGCCAAAATCACTGTAATAAGGCTGCTAAGTAAAAATTGTTTCCATCTTTTACTCATACTTGCTCAAAATTAAATCTTATGTCGATGAAGTAGTGTTGGGTGGGAAATAAATTCAAGCTGGCTAAGCCCCCATAACTTAGTCTTTGAATTGTGGAAGACATGAAAATAAAATGGTACAATGATAGGAACATAATAATCTAAGTTGCAGGCTACCTTGTCTTATCAATTGATCATCTACATTCATTTTCTGGCCAGTGTTAAGTAAAGAGGAGAGGATTTAGAAAATCAACTATCCTTGAGTCGAGATAGATAGATCTAGATTATAATAAATTTCAGGACATGATTCAACTACCCCCTTTAAACTCTCCCTCATCGAATCAAGCAACTCTCTCAGCTCATAGCGTTTAATAATCAAGTGTACTTTGTGTGTTGGTCAAGTATGTGCCACCCTGTCTCCAAGTGGGTAGCATGGGCAACATTTTATTCAATTGGGTTACTAAATGCTTTCCTAGTGTTGTCCACGATTAGGCACATCATCTTGTGAGCCTAAGAAAATATATATATATATATATAGTAAATATATAACAAGTGCAGTGCATAGGCCCAGGTGCATCCCATAGCAGATTTCTATTGCCAGTTATATTTGGTGTCCTTAAATGCAATGACCTATCAAGTGATGGTGTTCTTGAATGCCAAGATTGTTCATAACTTATGTAGCCAAATAACTATTAGTTGTGGCACCCAAGAGAGTTTAATGAAGTCCCAATCTAGGTTAACATCTTGTAGGGTCAAAAGCATGCCAGACATCGCCTCATAAATAAAAAATAGATAGATGTAGATGATGAGATAATGGAAGCATTTGGTGGTGTGAACCCATAGATATATAATTATACTTCAACTTGCACTCGATTGGGGAATTGATAATTCATATTAAGCTATTAGAACCATTAGAATTAATAGCAGTATTAGTAATGTAGTGTTATTAATGCAAACATCATATTATTTAATAAACCTAGTATATTTATACATATACACCATTTAAAAAAAAATTATTTGAGCGATAATACGATTAAGGGATGTTGTGAATATAGTCTCCATAATATCATGGTTTCAATGTTTCATGGTTGTCAATAATGATGGTTATTATGAATAATACTATCATTTAATAATCTCATCAATAATAACTCTTACCAATAAATGTCATAGTTGTTAATAATAATGTTTTAGATTAGAGGTAAAAAATGGGTTTTGATGGGGCCTGGAACCCAATACAAAGAAAGGCAGGTTGCAATTAAGATACATCATAAACCAACAACAACCCCACAACAACCTCTAAATATTAACAAGACTACACATGTTGCATCTTACAAACAAGCAAGGTCCAAAGACCCTTTAACAACTTGGTTTTAACCGGGACCAGAAACCCTTTAGATACACACAAAACCTGCTTGCATCTGCCATACATCAGCAAACCAACCACTCATGGAAGACACCACTGAGCCAAAAAAGATAATCTACATAATGGTGTAAGACACCAAAAGATCCCTAATCAAAAACTTGAGAAAATCCAAACACCCCACCTCAATAGGGGAGATGGAGAGCACAAAAAACCACTGGGCACAAAGCCACTACTCGAACCAAGAAGGAAGCTCTGAAACCATGAGCTCCCCACTTTTGGAAAGGATGAAACAGGCAACAATGCCATCACAGCTGGAAATTACCAACACCCTCCACCTCCACCTCCACAGGAGAAATTCCCACCTCAATAAGAATAGCTGAGGGAGGTCCACCTCCATAGGACCAGAGGAGAAAGCCAACGTAGTAGCCTAGCACACATTAGTAGCATCCTTCGGTAAACACTGCACCAAAAACAAACTATGGACAAGGAGAAGATTCACAAATAAACAACATAGGTCCACCTTAACAACTTTCAAATAATAACTCATTTGGGTATCCAAAGATAACTTGAACATTAACCCAACAAGAAGCCATTTGCTCACCCACTTCAGAGCCTTCACAATAGACCAAAAACACTGAGCCAAAACATTAAGCAACTCATCCCACAAGAAGAACACAAACCCCAACATCAACAACCTGGGGGGCATCCATAACAAAGAGGGAAACCTCAACAAAGAGGGACCAGAGACACTCATCACCACCAAAGGTAGATTCCCAGACTTAGAATGATCAAGGACAACCAAACCCCAATAGGAACAAGGGCCCCCAAATAGGATGGAAATAAGGAGAAGGGCCAACAAGAAAGAACGCCAAGCAACCCCAACATGCTAGTCAGAGCCAACGATAATCCAAAACTACAAACACCCAGCCATAGGGAGCCACCAACACTCCACAAAGAGGGGATAGGAACAACCCAGATTACACCAAGAAAAAAACACCCCAAAATAGAGTGACCAAACAAATGGTAGGAAAAAGCGAAGGACACCCAAGAAGAAGCTAGAAACAAAATAGACTAGCATGAGGAACCACCAAGCCTTCCTATTACGCCGAATAGGAACAAAGATCTTCACATTTTGCAACCATAAAACCTCAAAGAGGCCAAAGAACTCCCACAACATAGTAGGCAGCCCCATAGAGGGACAAGAGTGCAAGAAACCACACCCTCCAAAAGTAGCGCCAACAAGAAAATTAGGAGCAAGCAGAAACCTTGACCTCCTCTAGAGCCCACGCACCACCGACCTTGAGAGAAGGCTCCACACCTAGACTAGAAGGAAGCAACTCTCCTTCCCGCCAGTGCCACACCCCATTCCAGGATCTGCGATCCAGAAAGCACCAAATGCAACCACCATAGACTGCTTAGCCATCAAGAAACCCCCATCTGGGTCTCCATCGTCATCTCCATCTTCTCCATCGCAGGTTTCAAACATCCCGCCCATGCGTGCCTTCTCCATTAGGTTTAATAATAATGTTAATTTGAGGGAAATAATATTATTATTACCTTATACTCATAGATCATAGTTGGTGAAATTGGGAGTTAGTAATGAAATAGTTTAATAATAATAATGAAAAAATTAATGGTAAAAGGAGGATAAAATACCTCTAATCATTAAGAGAGGATGTCAATATTGTAAACATATTAAATAAAGATATCATGATAATATTATGGATGCTGACAATATCCTATTAGTAAAATGGGATTTGATAATAACAAGTGTTATTAATGATAATAGTAATGTAACTTGTGAACTAATGATGACATTAATAGTATGAGCTAGGAGGGATAAAATTAATATTATAGCATCAATTTGTGAGTAAATGATAATAATGTTAGTTGTTGTGCAAGGATTGATTCTCAATATATAAAAGTAATAATAATCACGGTTGGTGAATAAATATTAATATGTTCTTATAATAAATATTAATATATTTTCATAAGAAATATTTGACTTACAATATCCTCGATCTCATGAAATATTAAGAATAATGGTAAGGTACACACGTGGTTATAACAAAAATATTTGGCGAAGAACTTTTTAATAAATGGCTATCCCTTGGGAAGTTTTCATGTGTTATTTAATATCATTAATTAGGGTAATAATGCTATCAAGTAATGGAAGCATCAAGTTAACATTGGATTAGTTATGGTGAGGGACCTTGGGAAATACTAACATTAACCTTATCATTAAGAATGGTGATTAGAATACAAGTTTGAAAAATAAATAAATAAAGTATATAGTTACCTCAACTTTCGTATGTTGTTAATAATACTATGAAGGGTAAAAATCCATATCATTATATTAGGAGAACATTAAGAGAAGCTTTAGTCACCATACCAATAATACTATCATGAACATTATGAGGGATAGGGGTAGGAAGATTTTGTGGGCCTCATGAGAGGGCTTCAAATACCAATCGTATAATAAATGATGTTAATACTAGTACTTTTGCAAATGATACTAATTTGAATAATGAAGAGTAATATGTACTTCAAAATAATGATGCCTAATTAGTTAGTGAAACAATGACCTCAAAATGGTGGAAATTTATGTGGAATGCCTGAAAGATCACAATGGGTTATAAAAAAGGGGGTTTCACCTTCAGTGTTAGAGTAACCAAGTTCGCAAAGATAGATCACTATATTAGATCAATCTTAAGGACCTTGGTCTCCGTGGATTACTATGTATGTCTAACCTTCTTATCCTAAGGGTCGTTTAACCAAATCATTAAACTAACATCCACCTATGAGTTTGGAAGGAGACCTCGAAATAGAGTGCAACATCTATCTTGAAGGTATCTCTCACCCCAATCTCTTGGAGTAAGAATTAGCTTTTTAGTGTAGAAAAAAAAATCATTGGGGTTCCTTAGAGAAAATTATGGGCGTGACAATATATATAAGTAAATTAACTATATATTTAATTTAATGTAAGTAAATTAACTATATATTTGACGAGTCATAACTCTAAGCCATTCGAGAAAATTATAATTTAAATAAAGTTAAAAAGTTAGATCTTAGAAATTCCATACAAATTCAAGTGATGCCTACCATAGGGTTGTCACCGTGATTTTTCCCATTCTAGGTTTCCATGTATATCTAACACGTTCTTTGTGTGAATGCGTGCATTTGTGTTGTTTAATGGTTAAGGAAATCAATACTTGTTTCTTTGATGTTTTGAGAAGTTACTAATGGTAATTCATGTTGAATTAAAGAGTTTTTCATATACTAATTCACCCCCTTCTCAGTATATTGTGTGCCCTTCAATTGGTATCAGAGCTAAGTTCCTTTGAAAAAGTTTAACAGCTTGAGGTAGATTTGGGATGACACACTCTGTGGCCCAAGAAGGTTTTTCTTCAAACAAGGCACCAATTTTTGATGGATCCAATTATTCCTTTTGGAGTGTAAGGATGGAAGCATATTTGATGGCCATAGGATTTGAGGTTTGGCTATTAGTTATGGATGGATATAAGATTTGTGATAGTTCCCCAAGAGATCAGGTTGGAAAGAAGGCTTGTGAGAATAATTCCAAAGCAAGAAATTCTATTTTATGTGGTTTATCTAAATCTTAATTTGTGAAAATTATGCATTACAAAACAATAAGGGAAGTATGTGTTAAGTTACACAACATATTTGAAGGTGATGACAAGGTCAAATAGGCAAAGCTTCAAACCTACAAAGGTCAATTTGAAAGTCTAAAAATGAAGGAAGAAGAAAACATTGCTATATTTATGCTTCAGGTTGATGAGGTTGTCAAATATATCAAAGGTCTTGGTGAAGAGATGAAAGAAGGTATGATTGTGAAATAAGTACTCAGATCCCTTCCCTAAAATTTTGATACAAAAGTTTTTGTTATTGAAGAAGCTAAAGATTTGAATACTCTAACTATAGATGAGTTACAAGGAATTCTAAATTCTTATGAGATGAGAATTTACCATTACAATTTTTTAAGGAAAGAGGTGACATTCAAAGTGTCTAAGAAGTAAGATGATCTTGATTCAAAAGATAGATTTTATTTGGAGGAAGAATTTTTTTCCAGAAATTTACAGAGGGGTTCCAAAAAGTATAAAGGTAAGTTGTCTTTCAAATTTTTTAATTGTGGTGAAGTAGGACATTTCATTTCTAAGTGTCCATACAAAAATTTGAGCAATGATGAGAAGAATTCATTCTCAAAAGGGAAAATGTTTCAAGAAAATTAGAAGAGTTTCTTTATCAATGAGGAAGGCTACTCATCTATCATGAGTTGAATGCACAAGTAGTGGTCACTAGTGCCATCTAGTTGTGGGAGACCTAAAACAAAAATGATTTAACTATAATTAGAAGATGACTTAAGGAAATATATAAGAGGATGGATTAAGGGGAGATACATTCAAGCCTTGAATAAAAAATCATGTGAGAAATTTTTTACTATATATTGACTATCAATTAAATATATACAACTATATGTACTTACCTATATTTATTTATTCCATTATACCATCTACATCCTATTTTTTTTAATATATCTATGATTGCCTCATGCTCTTCCATAAAAAGTGTCCATAACTCTTTATTAGCAAGTCTCCCTTGATATCTAACTAGTTTTATATTTATTTCCATAACCAAATGTGAGTAGTGTATAATATTCTTATGTATTACATAATCTTCAAATACAGACAAAATTTTCTTTCTTATTAGATATTTTTGTAGCTCATAGTTATCATTATCCACTCTACAATGTAACAACTTATGTTTTTTCTCAACACATCGAGCCAACCAATACTTTTTTTCCTCTTCATTCCCCTCAAGTGCAACAACAACATACACATGTCCTACAAAAATACTTATTTAATTCAATAATGTACACAACATATAATTCACATATAAACCTGGATATGTATATAAAATTATATAAATTACAAAATAATATAATAAAATAAAATAAATTGAATTAAATACCTTCTTGTACAAGGTTTGAAACATGATCATAATAATATAATGTAAACACTTGATTATCTTCTTCAATTATTGTTTCATGTTGATCACATGTTGGTCTAGGTGTTAAGGCTCTTTGTTTCCATTCTTCAACCCATTTTGTATTTTCACATGCTTTCCAATCACTTGCAATACAAAATTGGAAAAGAACATGCAAGCTCCCTTGTCAATATTATCCATATGTTTGCATTTGAACTCTTAAATGAATGTCATTTTGTTGATCCACTAATTATCTCATAATCACATCGAGTAAGAATATTCTCTTCTTCAATTAACCAAAAGAATCATCAAATTTTGAGTTCTCACTTGATCTTGTAGATATTTTTATATTACACCAGTCCACAATTGCACATGCATCTCTAAATTTTATTGCATCCTCAAATTTTAGTTAATCTCTAGCAAGAGCTCTTTTAACATATTCTCCAGCTCCATCATGTTCTCCTTTACCATGTCCAACTTAAAAAAACTCCACATGTGTTGGATGTTATTTTCCTTGTGATCCCTACATAACCAATAAAACATTCTAGGATTCTTGAATTGTCTTGTAAAATTATCTGACCACATGAGATGTTTTTCCATTTGGATTTATATTTCTTTTAAATATTTATTAAATATATTGAAATAATATTGGACAAACTCTTACGAGTGTAATTGGTTATCACTCAAGTAAAAATGGTACTCCCTCAAAAAATTTCTATTCTTTTGTATTATCATTTGCATTTATGGATAAAATATGAAAAAAGGATGGCCACTTGCATTGAATTATAACATTGATATTTAATTTCCTTTTGTGGAGCAAGGGTATAGTTTTCTACAAATTCAACCACTAATAATATAGTTCCAATTGATGTAGGAGCATCCAGTGGTGTAAGGGAAATCTTGCATCACCCAAAAATAGTTAAATTTCAAGTTTCTCAGTTTTTAGATGTTTTACATTTATGGATACCCTTTTAGTCATAATGAAATTCCCAATTTATGGTTTTTATTTTCTATTCCTGGGTTGAAAGATATTGCAGTTTTAGTTTCCTAGATTTGCACCTAAAAATCTTTTGAGTTAGATTTGAGGAACTTAGAGTTCCCAGATTGGCCCGAAACTTGCCAAAATTGGTGTAGAAAATTTTGAGTCGCTTATTGACTTCAAGACCTTTCCAACGCTTCAAACGGTTTACAAATCAGTCCGAATCAAAGAAATACAGGAAGTTAGGCACTTTCTAGAAGATACAATTGCAAATGTTCTTTTGAAATTTGAACTTCAATTTGTAATTTTTTGGCGCCAAACCACCTAAACTCAAATTTGAATGTTGTTTTGGCTTCAAAACTAAAGAGGAGCTCTATTTATGGGCAAGTTTCTAATTTTTGGGGACAAGCTCGCATATTGCGAAAGGGTGATTTTGTAGCTTTCTGTAACCTGCATGTGTTGTAGAACTTGGGGATTTGAGATATTCTACATGTAAGAAGCTCCATTTTCTGAATAATAAAATTATTTTTTTGTTTGTGGATTATTTTCTAAGTCTCGGTCAGCCCTCATCACAATTGGATATGTGTTTTTACATGTGCAAAATTGTACATCAAGCCATTGATCATATTGAGAGTGTTTCAAATATTTGAGTACAACCTTATCTTTAAATTCTCTAATGAATTCATGCACCTTAATATTTTCTATGATTAACTCACAACATTTTCCAAAATTTCCATTCTTTAAAGAATATTCAATATTTATGAATCTTTTCACATCCACTAATTGTTGTCCAAAACCATGTGAATTACTTTCATGCATACACTGTCCTAACAATGCAAGGTTACCACATCTATTGCATTATCCAAAAATACATGCATTTAAATAAAATAAGTGTCCATTAAAAGTTTCACAAAATAAACTTGCTATAAAATCCTTGGTTTTTTGAGGTGGCATATTATGTAATGTTCCTAACATAAATTTTAATGTAAATAATGATTTGCAGATTGAATTCAATGAACAACAACATATGGACATGAAGGTTACTTTGATATATTGATAAATTTCATAATTTCATCCATATATATGATATGTCAAATACAACTCACTAATATTGATCCAAAATGATATACAATGCTGCCACAAATTGACAACAATATTACTAAACTCCCTTACAAAATCCTTGAAGATTAGTGTTGCAATTTGGTTGTCATTGATGTCAAAAGTTCATTGGAGTATGTTGTAGTATGGTTGGTTAGTTTCCAGTCTATGAGAAATGCTCCGCATTTCTCCTCTAATGATGTTTTGCTCTTGTAGTTTGGAGGATAGCTTCATATTGTGTCAAGGCATGTGTGATCCAAGTTTCAAATCATTCGAGTCACCAGAATGGTCTTTTTAAGAGTGATAGATTGAAGATTGTGTTAATCTTATGTAGATGTTCTCAAAAGTGCAAAGATTGTCTCTTCATATCTCCACATTTAAAGATATGGTTGTGCAGATAAGAAGTTAAGTTCATTGAGATTTGAAGGTGTTATATCCAAAGTTTCATGTCAATATTCCTTTCGTAAAAAAAGTTATAAGTGATAGAGTACGTGACTGTGTTGTTCAATGGCCGACTTTAATGTCTATCTACTTGCACTAACAAAATGTTGTGAATTTTAGTTGTATGAGTTTGTATGGACACTCCACATGTCTCATAATGTCTAAGCTTTGAAGCACATGAAGATATTTCTTGGTTCTAGTACTGCATAGTTGTTTCAAGTCATTTTGTGTAGTTATGCTTCTACCAAGGTTGACTAAGGTATGTTGATGGTGTGCACAAAATTTTTAGGGTTGAGCGAATCTTATGAAGTGTTTGAAGGTGTTGTATGGGTCATGTCGACTCATTAGGGAGAAGCACAAAAGAATCTTTATCATTCTTGTGTACCACCATTGGATGTGAAGGCCAACATGTTACAAGCTACATTTTCTTGTTTATAACCAACCTAATTTGAATTTGTGAAGCGTGTGGATGACATTCATAGAAGATCAAAGGTGTGAAGATTTTTTAGGACTAGGTTAAGCATGTGTTGGAATCTGCAAGGTGTGTTCCTCTTCTTGGTGTTGCATGTAGTCTTTTGGGTCTTTCCCTCTACATGTTTCATGTTGATTATTTTATCCTTGGCCAACTTACAAATGTAATATTTTTTGTTGTTGGCCAACATGTGAATTGTAATAATGCAATATCATGTATAAATTGTAAACCTAGTTTGATTTTGGATGGGAGAAGGGTGAAAAACAATGATGATAATTGTGTATGTGACTCAAAGAGAAAGAGTAGTAGTGGCAGATCCTATCTAGTTTCATCTTGATCATATCTCTACAATAGAAGGGAAGTAAAGAAGTGTTCTTAATTATTTTTTGGAGGAAGTGAGCCAAAGGAAAAACTTCTTGATTGCTGAAAGTAGTGAGTTAGTAAGCAGTTGAGAATACATTTGAAGACATTGCAAAGTAAAATTACAATCATCAAAAGGATTGAACTTACTTGTTAGTTTCAAATAGTGGAAGGACTATCATTCTATAATCATTCCTAAGTGTGTGCTCAAATTGAGGAGTTGTAGCTTCCTTGGGTTGTATCCCTAAAACAAAGTTGTAAATGTTGTTCATCTTGTGAGGCTAGAATAGGATAGTA
This sequence comes from Sequoia sempervirens, assembly GCA_007258455.2. Classification (NCBI taxonomy): domain Eukaryota; kingdom Viridiplantae; phylum Streptophyta; class Pinopsida; order Cupressales; family Cupressaceae; genus Sequoia; species Sequoia sempervirens. Next base: position 29,121 of record VDFB02072478.1, read on the forward strand.
GCTCATAGAAAATTTTCTCACCATATGTTTTCCCTTATGGGGTTTTCCACGTATACTTGGTGTTGTATTGTTTTGTGCATTGCATTCATCTTTCATTTTCTTGTTTATGTGATAGAGTTTAAAGTACTTGTTTGTTTTGGAAGGGTTGAGATTTGATAGAATACTAATTGATCCCCCCTCTCAATATTCTGATGTGTTCAATAATTAGCATCAAAGCCCGGTTCCTTAGAAGAAGTCTAACAACTTGAGGAAGATCTAGGATGAGACAAGAAGGATCTCACAAGACATTTAGGTTTGATGGAACACATTTTACTTTCTAATGATTTAAGATGGAAACTTATTTGTCCTCTTTAGGGTTTCATGTTTAGCAATCAGTCAAGGATGGTTATACTATTCCTACTACTCCTCCAACTAATCTGGAAGACATTAAGGTCTATGAGAACAATGGAAAGGCTAAGAATGCTATCTTGAGCGGGCTAAATTTTTTTGATCTTGTAAAAGTAATGCACTGCAAATCAGCAAAGGAGGTCTGAGACAAGCTTAGTGGCATATATGAAGGAGACATCAAAGTAAAACAAGCCAAGTTAAAGATTTATAGAGGCAAGTTTGAGAAGTTGAAAATGTTAGAGGATGAAGATATTGCAAGTTATTTGCTTTGGATAGATGAAGTGGTCAATGCAATCAGAGAACTTGCTGAAGAACTAGAAGAACTAGTGGTAGTTAAAAAGGTACTAATATCTCCTCCTAAAGATTATAATCCTAAAGTATATTCTATTGAGGAAGCTAGAGATTTAGACACCTTTTTAATGGATCAATTATATGCTGCTCTCACTACCTATGAAATGAGAGAGATTGAAAAAGAAGCTCTGAAGAAAGAAGCAACTTTCAAAGCTAGTAAGAAAAAGATATATGAAGCAGCCGATTAGAGTAGTGAAAGTAATGAAGAAGAAGAAAACTTTGTAAGGAAGTTGAAGAGGGGTACCAACAAGTACAAAGGTAAGCTACCTTTCAAATGTTTTAAGTGTGCAGAGGTTGTTCATTTTGCTTCTAAATGTCCTTTAAAAGATTTTAAAAAGAGAAACAAAGATTCAAGAAGAAATGAGTTCAAAAAGAGTCCCTACTCCAAGGAAGATTCTTTCTCTTCAAAGGATGATGAATCTAGTAGTCCAGATATGAGGATGAAATCCTATTCTTGGCTTCTAAGAATACTAAAGATGAAAGTAAAGATTAAAGTGTTGTATGCACTTCTTTTTATGCAAAAGATGAGGTAAACTCTTGGGTGATTGACAATGGTTATTACAACCATATGACAGGGGATAGAAGAAAATTTATCAAGCTTGTGAAGTGGAATGTGTTGCAAGGTGTTCCCTTGGTCTCCTTGTGTTGTGTAGTGCAAGACTTGGGTTTGTGACATGGCTTAACTACCTCTCATGGATTCATTAACTTTGGAAGTTGTATCGAGCATTAAAAGGTCGATCTTTTGGTGCAACAACTGTCTTTGCAATAATTGATATTAGAGCCTAGGTCACAATTTTGAACCTCTCACTTGTACTGGGGGGATTGTTGCAAGGTGTGTGCCCTTGGTATCCTTGTGCTATGAAACATAGCACTTAGGTTCATGACATGGCTTAACTGCCTCTCATGGATTCATTAACTCTAGCGGTTGTATCGAGCATTAATAGGTTGATCTTTTGGTGCAAAAAAAATCATCTTTGTAACAAAATGGAGGCATAGTAAAGCTTGGAGATGATACATCAATAGAGATTTGTGGAAAAGATACAATAAATATTCATGAAAAGCACAAGATATAAGATGTTCTCTATGCCAAAGGTCTCAAGAACAATCTTCTCAGTGTGAGTCAGATGTGCAACAGAGGATACAATATCATATTCAATAAAAGAGGATGTGAAATCAGAAAAGGAAACTCTAGAAATTAGTGGCAGAATGATTTAGGACTAATGGTGACTTATATAGTATAAATAATGTCAAGGGGAGAAGTTGTCTCCTAGGAAAAATAGGTGAATGTTGGCTTTGGCATATGAGAATCGAACACATCAATTTTGACAACCTTGTGAAGATTAGTTCATCACATGTAGTGAGAGATATGCCCCAGATAGTCAAGCTTATAAGTAATTTGTGCAAGGAATGTCAGTTTGGAAAGAAGATGATGCAAGAGCATCCAACAGTGTAGGGAAATCTTGCATCCCCCAAAAAAATTGTTTTCTTTATTTTATTTAGTTCTTTTGAGTCCAATGATGGCACTTAGGGGATATAAGATTGTCAGGCATCAAAAATAGTGAAAATAGGCACTTACTATTTTAAGTAAGTTGGCCTAAATAGGCTCGTATGGATGTGAAAATTTACCCCAAGGAGCAGAGCTGAAAAAACATTTCCGGTCGTGAAAGAATCACCTCAATACCTTGCACGGTTTGGGAGAAATTAAAGTTTTCGTCCCGGGAAATTTCTCCAATGCGGCTTCAAATTCAGATTTAAAACTTTAGAGGACCCAAAATAGCTCAAAAAGTGGTTGAACTGACCTACAATCAATTTATGCATTGTAGAGCTTGTCGAGAGCTTTCCAACAATATGCAATAATAGCAAATCAGACACCCAGATCAAAAGTTATGGCCCTGCAAAGTTGGTCCTCTAAAAAGTGAATTTCATAAAAATTTCTTTCTAGGCCAGAAATCAAACGGTGGGACTTTTGGCGCCAAAGCAAAAGGGGAAATTTGGACTTTCTAGAACATTCTAGGGCAGTTATTGGGGAAAATAAAAAGGGTTAAGTGGGGGTTGTAGAAGGTGGCCCTGATAGTGCAGATTGTGGCTCCGAATAGTAGATTTTCTTTTCAGAGTTGATTTTGTTGCAATAAATCAAGCCCATGAGGCTGTAGCATGTAAGCTTTGAATCTGTAATTTCATTTTTTGAAAAATAATTGAAAGTGAGTCATTTTTCTGTCTCGCATCTTCTGTGTTGGTATCTGTTGTTATTTCTTTGGGTTTGCGGTAATGTGGCCCTCGTCAGAAGACATGGATAAGTTTCAAGTATAAAGAGTATTCTTCTTCTAGACCATTAGAGTTGATTCATACTGATTTGTGTGGACTTACCAAAACAAAGAGTCTTAAATCATAAAGGTATTTCATGCTCTTTATTGATGATTTCTCTAGGATTACATGGGTTACATTCTTAAAAGATAAATCTAAAGCTTTTAGTAGATTCAAGATTTTCAAATCAATGGTTGAGAATGAAGTGAATGCTACAATCAAGTGTTTGAGGTCTGATAGAGGAGGTGAGATCACATCAAATGAGTTTAATGATTTTTGTGAAGAACATTGAATAAAGATGCATTTATCTTCTGCTAGAACTCCTCAACAGAATGGGTAAGTGGAAAGAAAGAACATGACTGTTTAAGAGATGGCAAGGACTATGTTGAAGGAAGCAAATATGCCTAATGTTTATTGGAAAGACATAGTTCATACTACAGTTAATATTCTCAATAGAGGATTATTAAGGTTAAACAATACTAAGACTCCATATGAGTTATGGAATGTAAGACCTACAACTATCAGGTATTTTAGAATCTTTGGAAGAAAATGCTACACCAGAAGAGATGAAGATGTTTTGGGGAAGTTTGATTCAAGAGTTGATGAAGGTATATTTCTTGGATATTCATCTCAAAGCAAAGCATACAGATGCAAAAACCAAAGACTAGGAAAAATAGTTCAATGTAGAAATGTTAAGGCTGATGAAGATTTACATCAAAATATGCATGAAATTGAGGACTATGGATTTGATTCACCTCCCTGCTTAGAAGAAGAAGAAGAAGAAGATCTTGAAGAAAAAGAAGAAATAGTAGAAGAGAAAAATAAGACTCCTACCAAGTATGTTCAAAGGAATCATTCAAAGGATAAAATAATTGGAGATAAGAATGAAGGAGTTTTGACTAGGAGAGGACTTGCAAAGACAAATGAACAAGTAAATTTTTATTTACTATCAAAGATAGAACCAAAAATTCTTGTTGATGCTAGCAAGGATGAGGGATGGATACAAGAAATGGAAGAAGAATTGAATTAGATTGAGAAGATTTAAACTTGGGAACTGGTTCCAAGGTCCATGGAAAAAAATGTGATAGGAACAAAGTGGGTATTTAGGAATAAGTTGAATGAAGATGGAGTTGTAAGAAACAAAGAAATACTAGTATGTAAAGGCTATTCACAGGTAGAAGCAATGGATTTTGAGGAGAATTTTACTCTGGTTGCAAGAATGGAGGAAATCAAAATGTTTCTAGCCTTTTCTACTCACAAGGACTTCAAATTATATCAAATGGATGTCAAATAGGATGCCCTAAATGGAGATTTGGAAGAAGTATACATAGAGCAACCTGATGTATTACGTTATCAGAAGACCCAAGCATGGTGTGCAAACTCAAAAAGTCATTGTATGGTATCAAACAAGCTCTTAGGGCTTGGTATGCTAAGATGGACAACTACCTTCTTCAACAAGGTTTCAAGAAAGTTATCATAGATAGTAATCTTTACTTCAAGATTGAGGAATTTTGATAGTTGTTGTATATGTTGATGATGTAATATTTGGAAGAAATGATGAGAAGTGCAAGAAGTTTGTTGAAGAAATACACAAGGAATTTGAAATGTTTATGATAGGTGAGTTATCCTTCTTTCTTAGTCTTGAAATTGCTCAGCTAGATGATGGTATCTTTATTTCCCAAGAAAAGTATATCAAAGAGATGTTGAAGAATTTTGGTATGGGATATTGTAAACTAGTGAGTAATTCTATGGTGACTAGTTGTCATTTGAGAAAAGATGATGAGCCTGCCCTGGCTTATTAGACTCTATATAGATCTATGATTGGAAGCCTATTGTACTTAATTGCTTCAAGACCTGACATCATGCATGTTGTATGTTTGGTTGCAATATTTCAAGCTAATCCTAAAGAAACTCATGCAAAGGCAGTCAAGAGAATCTTTAGATATTTGAAGAGCACTTCAAGTTATGTATTGTGGTATCTAAAAGGTAACAAATTTGATCTGAGTGCATAAACTGATGCTAATTGGGAGGGTTGTGTTGATGATAGAAGGAGTATTGACGGTGGTGGTTTATTTTTAAGAAGCAAGTTGGTTTCATGGCATAGTAAGAAGCGAGATTTAGTATCTTTATCAACAATAGAAGCAGCGTATATTGCTACAACATCTTGTTGTTCTCAAGTGTTGTGGATGAAACATATATTGAAGGATATCAAGATAAAGTATGATGAACCCATTCCTATTCTATGTGATAACACAAGTGCCATCAATATTTCAAAGAATCCAGTGATGCATTCTAGAACCAAGCACATATCAATTTTTGAGAGAGAAGGTTGCAGATAAAGAAGTGAAGATGGAGCATGTATCTAGAAAGGATCAGGTTGCAGATATTTTCACAAAGGCTCTTGCAAAGGATACATTTGAATATATTAGGTGAAAGTTAGGGGTAATTTCCCCTCCTTCTTCCTAGATGCATAGTTGGTGCATTTGTCCAAGGGGATTAATTCAAGTCATATTTATTCCTGGACTGGTGGGGGCTACCTCTCTAGGGGAGCATGTAGTGGTTGTTGCTAACAAGATGAGCCTGTAAGTTGTCTCAAGAAGGAGATATTATAGAAAGGGGGAGTTTTTTTGCCCTTTGTCCTTGATGTCAAAGGGGGAGAGATTGTGCACCAAAGTGGCATGAGGATGGTTTTTCCATCAATGAAAAAGGGGGAGATTGTTATAGTTTGGTTGTCATTGATGTCAAAAGTTCACTGGAGTATGTTGCAGTCTAGTTGGTTGGTTGTTAGAGTCTCTAAGAAATGCTTTGCATTTATCCTTTGATGATGTTTTTCTCATGTGGTTTGGAGGATAGCTTCATATTGTATCAAGGCATGTGTGATCCAAGTTTCAAATCATTTGAACTTCACCAAAAATTAAAGACTGTGTTGATCCTATGTGGATGTTATCAAAAGTGTAAATATTGGATCTACATATCTCTGCATTTAAAGATATGGTTGTGCAGATTAGAAGTTAAATTAATTGAGATGTGAAGGAATTATATCCAAAGTTTCATGTCAATATTCCTTTCGTAGAGAAAGTTATAAGTGATAGAGTACATGATTGTGTTGTCTAGTGACTGGATTTAATGTCTGTCTACTTGCACCAATAAAAGGTTGTGAATTTTAGTTGTATGAGTTTGTGTGGACACTCTATGTGTATCAAAGTGTCTAAGGTTTGAAGCGCATGAATATCTTTCTTTGTTCCATTACTACATAATTGTTTCAAGCCATTTTGTGTAGTTATGCTTTTGTTGAGGTTGACTAAGGTATGTTGATGGTGTGCACCACAAATTCAAGGTTGAGTGAAGCTTATGAAGTGTTTGAATGTGTCGTAAGGGTCATTCTGACTCATCAAGGAGAAGCACAAATAAATACTTATCATTCTTTTGTACCACCATTGGATGTGAAGGTTGACATGTTACAAGCTGCATTTTCTTGCTTATGATCAACCTAATTTGAATTTTTGAAGTGTGTGAATGACATTCATAGAAGATTGAAGGTGTTAAGATTGTTTAAGACTAGGTTAAGCATGTATTGGAATCCACAAGGCATGTTCCTCTTCTTGGTGTTGCATGTAGTCTTTTGGGTCTTGCCCTCTACACGTTTCATGTTGATTGTTTTATCCTTGGCCAAGTTATAAATGTAGTTATTTTTGTTGTAGGATGACATGTGAAATGTAATCATGAAATATCATGTATAAATTGTAAACCTAGTTCAATCTAGAATGGAAAAAGGGTGAACAAAATATGATAATTGCGTAAGAGACTTAAAGAGAAAGATCATTAGTGGAAAATCCTATCCAGTTTCATCTTGATCATATCTCTATGATAGAAGGCAAATAAAGAAGTGTTCCTAATTATTTACTGGAGGCAATGAGCCAAAGGTAGAACTTCTTGATTTCTGAAAGTAGTGAGTTAGTAAGCAACTGAGAAGACATTTGAAGAGGTTGCAAAGAAAAATCGTAATCATCAAAAGTATTGAGCTTAATTGTCAGTTTAGACAGTGGAAGGACTATCTTTCTGTAATCATTCCTAAGTGTGTGCTTAGATCAGGGACTTGTATCTTCCTTGGGTTGTAGCCCTAAAAAAAATTATTCAAGGATTTGTAGCTTCCTTAGTAGTGACCCTAAAACTGTATTTAGGGAGTTGCAACTTACTTGGGTTGTAGCCTTAAAACAAAGCTATAAATTTTGTTCATCTTGTGAGGCTAGATTAGGACAGTAGCTCCTAGAAACTTTTCTCAACATGGCTTTTCTCTTGTGGGGTTTTCCACTTATATATGGTGTTGTGTTGTTTTGTGAATTGCATTCATCTTTCATGTTCTTGTTTATGTGGTAGATTTTAAAGTATTTGTTTGCTGTAGAAGGGTTGAGATTTGATAGAATATTGATTCATTCCCCTCTCAATATTTTGATGTGTTCAACACTTAGATGAAATCCCTAAATGATAATTCCCTCAAGAACCAAAGTGGTCTCGTCCCATGATCCTAGTGATCACTGGGTTTTCATCCAATGATCACAAACTCCTATTGGTTGTCGTCCACAAAAGGGATTATAACACAAGTGTCCCAAAATAAAAAAGAATTCCATAATAAAGTGATACCCATTACAAGAGTTGATTCCCTACACTTATATGTTAATAATTTACCTCAAGGAATAGGTCATCCTTGAGCCAAAATGGTGCCAAAGCCCAAAATTTGAATTTCAATATGCTACACTAGGTCGGCCTTGAGGCCATAGTAGATCCTTTTGGAGTTAGCACACCACCTTGTAGACCTATCCACATGTTTCCTTGGATCCTTCCTTCTTCCTAATACTTTTCAATTGGTTATGCACATTCTAGAGATGACCCACTCAATTCACCTAAAGGACTAGGTGCTTAGAGTCTAACACAATCATCTTTTGACAGTGGTATATTTTTGAAACCTAATCCATTCACCTTGAGATTTGGATATGGTGTGCACATGACTTTGTGGGATGTATGTTCCGATCTGCAACCTGAGATATGCTCTTGTGGAGGGATGCAGAGCAATGTTTGGATCTACCCTAGTGCTAGAGAGATGATACTGAACTGTTTCTCATGGTGATCTTTTGTTAGCAATATCTTTCCAAAGGTTGATCCTTTACTTATGAAATTTATGCAAAATGTACTTGGTTCCTTGGTGATCTCAATTCCTTAGTCACAAGTTGATTGGATCCTTTGCGGAGGAATGCAAAATGTTTCCCATATGCCTTTTTGTAACTATCTTTCCATAGAAAGGGACATGGTAAATGATCCCTTCCCAAAATTATTTATCCTCAAGCATTATAAATTGGGATGCTCTAGAATCTTAGATTCTTCCCAGGTAGTATCTTAAACTAGAAAATTCTTCCAATGGATAAGATACTCTATAATATTCTGATTCCTTAAATTTTTGGTTCTAGTATCAATCATAGCTTCCAAAGTTAAGATGAGATTTCCCTCATCATCTAGGGGTAGTAACTCAACGATAGTAGTTATGTGCAATCCCAAATCCTTCTTTAGATATGAAACATGGAATGCATTGTGGATTTTGTTTCATGTCGAAAGTTCCACCTCATAAGCGACTTCTCCAACCCTTCGAGTTATTTTGTATGGCCCATAGATCTTAGGCTTGAGTTTCTTTTCCCTTTTCTCTTGACAAAAGACTATCTATATGGATATAACCTTATGAATACCATATCTCCCACCTCAAATGTTCTCTCTGTGTGCTTCCTATATGCATACATATTTTTATAATTTTGGGAAACTTACATATGATCCTTGAGAGTTATCAAAATATCTTGACTTTGATCTAGTAGATTGCTCACTACCAAAACTCCAATCTCTATGATAACTAACTATGTAAAGATTAATGCATCATACCCATAGAGTTCTTTGAATGGAGACATTCAAATGGACATGTGATGAGTTATGTTGTAGCAATACTCTCTCAAGTGTAGCCATTTGATCCAAGCTACTTGTTGGAAGGTGGTATAATTATACAAGTACCCTTCTAGCCACTTGTTTACAATTTCAGCTTGTCCACCAGTTTGCAGATGATAGCTTGTACTAAGAGTGAGCTTGATGCCTATAGGTGGAATAATTCCTTCCAAAATGTGCTAAGGAACTGACTATCTCTATTGCTTATAATGTTCTTTGCTAGCCCATGTAATCGAAAAAATTATTTGAAGAATAATTTTGTAACATGAAGAGCTTTGTATTCATTGGAGATGGAAAAGAAATGGGCATATTTAGTCAATCTATCAACTAAAACATAAATGTAGTCTTTCCCTTACACCTTATGTAATCCAATAATGAAATCCATGGAAATACTTTCCCATTCGTGTTCTGGAATGGGAAGAGGTTTTAGAAATCTAGTTGGGAATGCTTACTCACCTTTATTTTGCTAACATGTGATGCATTCCCTAATATGTGTGAGAACACCCTCCTAAGGCCCTTCCAAGAGAACCTTTATTTGATCTACCAATAATTTTTGTAGAACCTGCGATGCCTTTCCATAGATACATTATGATAGGCTTCCAATATCTTCTCTTTTACCTTGTATCCAGGAACCAAAAACATTCTATTCTTGAATAAAATTGGACCTTCTAATACTGCATACTAGTCATCCTTATATGCACCTTCCAAGATTTTGATAAAAAAAGGATCCTTGGCATATTCCTCCATGATTGAATCCTTCCATTTTGATGATGTGATAGACACATGACATAGATTAGGTCTCTTAGAGAGTGCATATTCTACAATATTCTTTTTCCCTTTGACATATTCAATATCAAAATCGTATGCTTGAAGTTTACTTACCCATTTCTACTTCCTATCATTCAAATTTTGTTGGCTTAGAAAGAACTTCAAGTTGTTATGATTTGATTTGACCATAAATCTTCCACACACCAGGTATTGCTAGAAATTCTCCAAGGAACACATTATAGATAACATCTCTTTATCATATATGGAATATATCCTCTTTCATTGGCTCACAACTTACTACTTTAAAATGCTATGGGGTGTCCTTTATGAGAGAGAAAAACTCTAACTTGTTCACTAGAAGAATCACATTCTACAACAAACAAAAGTGAGAAATTAGGAATTGCAAGAACCAAACAAGAGCTCATTACCTCTTTTAGCTTCTCAAAGGTCCTTTGTGCTTCCTCCATCTATTCAAAAGCTCCTACTTTAGTCAGATTGGTGAGAGGACTTATGTATAGTGAACTTTCCCCATACCTAGACATTTGTGTCTTGAGACCTATCGCTCTCTACAGGAGAAACAAAGTTTCTTCCTCCAAAGCTCATTATTAGACTCTTCATTTGGCCTCTTCACCACATTAGGAGTTGTATATTTAGGTGTCGGTACTAGAGCAGGTAGTGGTCTCTTTTGAAATCTACCCTTATGGGGCCATGTACTAGGTTTATATGGGTGAGAATTTTTTTTCCGAAATTGATGGCTCAAGGGTTAGATCTCTTTTAATAGCCTCTTGTAAAGAAATTGGTGCAAAATATTTCACAAACCCCCTAAGTGGCTCAATGATCCCTGAAATGAAAAGGTGCACAATCCTCTTTTCTGATAGTTCAGGAACCATCACCACCACTTTCTAAAATTCCACTATATAGTCATCCATTGAGTGATGTTTTTTTATCATGTCAGCTTGTTGAAATATTATTCTTCATCCTTCAACTCAAATCTATCAAGAATCCTCTTTTTGAATTCATCAAATCTGCATTTTTTATCATGAAGTTGAGTGGTATGACCATGAAACCACCATTCATAGGCTTCCCCTTCGAGATGCAAAGAGGAAAATTGAACTACATCTTTCTCTATCATAGGGTTGAGCAAGAAATAAGTTTCCATCTTTTGTAACAATTCTCTAGCAGAGATCTTATACTTCCATCAAAACAAGCTACTGCAAGTTTTCCCAACTTATGCTTTAGATCCTTGCTTTTGTATAACCCTGTCTTTTGTGGCTCACTCTTCCTTGCAAATTTTATGTAGTTTTCATAAGACATCTCTGATTTTATTTCTTCCGATAAAGATTGGTATTCACCATGCAATCTACAAATAGTTTCCAAATTAAAAGCACCAGTGTTCACAGGTTCACTCCTTTCTTTCTTTGATTTTTGGAAACAATATGTTCCTTGGGGTCCCTATTGGAATATTATTCACTGCATTATCACTTCCACCATTTTTTGATGATACTTCACCCTTATAACCATTGTGATTTGAATTTCCACCTAACATCTCTTGTCTCTGCTAGGGTTGCGGGTATATGCCTTAACCCTCTTGTAATCTCATGAATTTTTGTGATTGTTTCCTTAAATATTTCTTCATCTTTTGACATATTCCTTTTCTTTGGGTTTGAATTTCCTTCTTGATTCAATTTCTTCAATTCTCTCCTCTGGTACCTAATGTCCCTTTTGCTCAACATTAATCATTAGGAAAACCCTATAGGTTGGAAAAATCATGCTCTGATACCACTATAATGTTCCTAACATAAATTTCAATGTAAAGAATGATTTTCAGGTTGAATTCAATGAACAATAACATATGAACACGAATGATACTTTGATATATTGACGAACTTCATAATTGCATCCACATATATGATATGTCAAATGTAACTCACTAATACTAATCTAGAATGATATACAATGCTACCACAGATCGACAACAATATTACTAAACTTTTGTATAGATTCCTCAAAGCTCATATACAATCCCTAAATGAGAATGCCCTCAAGAACCAAAAGGGTTTCGTCCTTTGATCCTAGTGATCACTGGGTTTTTGTCCAATGATCACAAACTCCTATGGGTTTTCATCCACATAAAGGATTATAACACAAGTGTCCTAAAATATAGAAAAATGACATAATAATGTGATGCCCATTACAAGAGTTGATTCTCTACACTTATATGCTAATAATTTCCCTTAGGGAACAAGTTAGCCTTGAGCCAAAATGGCACCAAAGCCCAAAATTTGAATTTCAATATGCTACACTAGGTTGGACTTCTTTTTGATACTTCACAATTGGCATCACACGTTTTGTAGATGACCCACTCAATTCACCTAAATGAATAGCTATTGAGATTCTAACACAATCATCTTCTAATAGTAGTATCTTTCTAGAACCTCATCCATTCCCCTTAAGATTTGGATATGATTTGCACATGCCTTTGTGGGTTGTATATTTTGATTTGCAGCCTAAGATATGATCTTGCAGAGGGTGTAGAGCAATGTTTGAATCTGCCCTGGTGCCAAAGAGATGAAACTAAACTATTTCACATGGTGATCTTTTGTTAGCAATATCTTTTTGGAGATTGATCCTTTTCTTATGAAATTTGAGAAGAATGTACCTAATTCCTTAGTGATCTCAATTCCTTGGTTGTAGGCTGATTGGCTTGCTTGTGGAGGAATGTTGAATGTTTCTTAGATGCCATTCTACTATTGTATTTATGGAAAAATGGATATAACATATTAATACCACATTCTTGCATAATTTTGCTGGTATGCAAAGTAAAATGTATATATAAAATATCATTATAATTAGAAAATTGCACATCATTTTTACAACAACAAGAGATTTATAGTTTATTAATTTTCACATACCAAGGTTTAGATTTTTCAAATGATCTTTGAACTATGCTAATATTTTGTAAGATTGAATCATCTATTTTTTTATAAAATTCAATTTGAGTTATATCTAATATATGTTTTGGATGAGGGTCACAATTTAAAAAAAAAAAAAAAGTGGCATAGCCACTAAAAGTATTATATTAATATTTAAATAGAAAGTTTACTGAGAACGATTTAAGGGCAAGATGCAAGTTCCATGAACTTGGAAAGCTAGACCATAACAAAAGAAGATACAAGGGCATCAAAGCTAAATACAAAAGGGATACACCAAGAGCCCCAAAGATCAAAAGAGGCATGCAAGCCCAATACAATAGAAGAAGTAAACTGTACAAAGGCTTGCAAACTGGGACCACTTTGAAACTGAGGATATTGAGGAGAGAAGCCATCCAAGAGAAATCACGAATCCTACAAAACAAGACCCAAGAGAAACCACAAATCCTAAAAAAAAAAATTGGATGAAGCCAAAAAATCCGATATCGCAAACGAACTATCATGAAATTGAGCTAGCAGAGCTAGAAGAACCGAGTGGAGTAAGGACTGATTCCAAAATTCAAAAAATATAAGTATGATACCTAGATTGGGGAAGATTATCAAGTAGTACTTTCCTCAGATCAAACCAAATCCACAGGTGGCACAAAATAAAATAGGATGAAGCCAAAAAAGTCGATATCGCAACGAACTATCATGAAATTGAGCTAGCAAAGCCAGAAGACCCGAGTGGAGTAAGGAACGATGCCAAAATTCAAAAAATATAAGTATGATGCCTAGATTGGAGAAGATTATCAAGTAGTACTTTCCTCAGATGAAGCCAAACCTGTAGGTGGTGAAAAGAAGCCAAATCCACAGGTGGCGGAAAGTAAGGTCACGAATTTTTGACCCCACTCTTAATTTTAAAACTTTTAGCATTATATGATACCATTGTATTATCATGCCAAAAAATTTCAATTAAAGATTTGATTATTTAATTTCATGTCAAACCTTGGGAATTTACCACTAAAAATCCAATATTGATTAATTGGATCATTTTCAATATTTTCTTCTCTTTGTCACTATTATCAAAATTTGTGGATTTACATATATAAATTCACCAAAATTAATTAACATCATTTTATTCAAAGTTGATTTATTAATTGAAGCAATTGTTATAACTCATCATGTTGCATTCTTATCTTTATATTGACTCTTTTTTCAATAGAATCAATAGCATTAGCGACACTAAATATAACTTGTTTCATTGAATCATATTTATTTTTAGGTTTTAAAAAATTCCTAATTTTTAATCACTTTTCACATTTTCCACATTTTCATCACTTGCACCATGAGTTGACAATGAAATCCTAGAAATTTTCTATAATTTTTTTTTTATATAATCTATTTGTATGGGTTCTCATTTTTTTCGAAGAATTTTTACTAGGAAGGTTATCTAAGATATTTCTTTCAATTAAAAAAATCATTTTCATCCATACAAGGGATTTTATTCTCATTTTGCATTTTTAATTTTTCAATAGTATAGTTGATATCATTATTAGTTTATCCAAATTCATTTAAGCAACTAATATAAATATCATCAAAATGTGGGTTTGAAGACATACTTGGATTTGTATGTATAGTCACATTTTCCATATCATTAAAAGGTGGATTTCAAGACACTTGGAGTTGTTTTTATAGTCGCATGTTCCATATCATTGAAAGGAGGATTTGAATACATACTTGGGTTTATCTCTATAATCACATTTTCTTCCATATTCACCATTTCCACATTTGTATCATCGACATTCATCCCATCCTTCATGGTCTCCTCTTCAATAGTCATGGAACTAGATGCTTCAATATTTTTCGTTTGTCAAATCCTTGTTCTTCTATCTCTTTACTATTTTGCCTCCATCTCTCTATTTGCTTCAATTTCATCAAGTGTCATGAGCTTCCTACATTTTTTCTTTGACATTATTTTGATCCCATGATTACCAAACCCTCTTTATAAAAATAACAAATGATATTTAATTGTTTTTGAAATTGTTACCCCCTTAAAATTTTGAAATATAACTAGATGTGGATCCTTTGTTCTATAAATTTTGAAGTACAAATAAATGTAAATATATCAAAAACCCTCTTCTTTTATTCCTCTTGAGAAAAGTACATGTACTTGATCGACTTCAAAGTGGTTTTTGTGATTGAATCCTTTCAAAAATTGAATAAAATATGACTTGTTAAGAAATTGCATAAGACAAAATTGAATAAAAAATGTTGAAAATGTCAATGTTGGTTCGTACTATAGAAAATAGCCCACCACCTTTTGCCTTGATTTCTGAATGTGCCTTTGTCATTTTCCGTTGGTGAGGGAATTTTTGTCGTGGATTCCTACACGTTGCGCAAATGTCTACACACCACACTAGGGTCCTGACAAGATTCTCGGGTTAGGAGATATTGGGACATTACGATTCTCTGCCACCTTATGAATTTAACTCCCCTCTACAAATCTTGATCACCTAAAAACGTCCATTTGGCTCCAAAATTCCTTCTAAACATATCTCTTGCAATTTCATTCATTCTACCACTTCATTCTTGCATTCTCTCAACTTGCTTCACTCTTGCTCTTCTCACTTCACACTCTACACCTTTTGTTTTGCTTCTACACCATTGTTCATTATAGGTTGTCAAGCTCTACACTATTGACATGATTTTCTTACTCTCATCCTTCCTCTCTCAGCTTCTCCAAGCACGCAAAAGGGAGGGTAACACTTATTTTATTTGCATTGTCTATTTTATAGAGTAGCATCTAGATTGTCTTTGCATTCTATAGACTATGTCTATTTCCTTTATCTTTTTTCTCTATATTGTGGTCTATAGGTTGTCCGTGGAGGTGGAAACACAAAAATGAGGGTTTGACTTTGGTAAACTCCAAAAAAAAGCCACAACACTTTTTTGTTGTTGTGTGTGTAGGTTCATTGCATTTGTGGGGAGCTTGCGGGAGGCTAGACCTTCTGTAAGTTTGATTTCTTCTTCCTTTCTCTTACTTTCATACATCTATTGTTTTCCTTTATTTTGAATGCATTTATTCTTGAATCTCTTACCCCTTACTTGATTTTGACGTCCAAAATATTATTGAGAACTTGTAGCGATCAATGCAAGAAAGGTTTGTCCTAATGAAGTACCCTTCTTTTTCACATCTGTGTGTAGCTTTGCATGAATATCAACAAATGGTTGCTCAGTACAAGGATTCATCCCCGCGCTCCCATTTGGATAACTGGTTAGTAGTGTCAATTTTTGGTGATTCAAGAAAGAACAAGGCCATAAAAAATGTGGTCTTTGTTCCTAAGAGAAAAGGTATAGGACGTGATAGAAAAATTACAAAATTGTTAGAATCCTATGGTAGTATCTTGCAAAAATTGTTAAAGGATAAAATTATAATGTTATTAGAAATATGAACTCTTTCTAAGCTGTATCCACAATGGTATGATGCACAAAATTTTGGTCAATTCCATTGAGTACATGAACATGATATCAAGAGGTGTGTCCACCTATGTCATGAGATTTAGGACTGCATCAATGACAAGACTATCCATCTTGATGGGAGAAAAAAACTCTAACAAATTATAGCCAAGCCTAACAACAAAATACATATACACATAGATTGGTTTCCTTCTCATTTTGCTAACTTGGTTATGTAGTCTTCCACTTCTTCAGGATCTTATCCCATTTGAGTATGTGAACATGGTCTTGTTCAATCATATGCCTCTTGTAGAGAATGTGAGTGTTGTTCTTGATATAGTATTCACCTCACATGATCTGCACTTAAACAAGGAGCCTTCTCCACTTTATGTTCCTTCCCAAATCAACGGTAACATCATCACATGTGTTGTGCTTGATCCCTCAAGCTGTGTGAATGTTATCATGGAGGAGGCATTGTTCATTAACAATATTCATAAGGAGAAGTACATTTAGTCATAGGTCACTCTTCGCACTCATGGTGGATTTTCCATTGCCCCTATGGCACCATCACTTTGTCAGTCCTAGTAGGACCCAAAGCTTTAGATGTTTCATTTGTAGTGATTCTAGAGTCTGACCTATTCAGGGCGAGGCTAGGTGTGGCTAGCCTCCATGAATGCAGTTGCCTCTATTGTCCACAAATGTTTGAAATTCCCCCATGAATGTACATTGCATGTTGTCCAAGACACTAGTTATAAGCCATTGGTATCATGTGGGGAATTTTTTTTGGATCACTTTTGGTCCACCTCTATCGAACCCCTCCCTCCTAGGGGGATCTCCTGTATAAAGCTTATGTCAATATAAGACTAGGGGCTCGATGCCGAAATATAATTTTCTTATCTCCCTATGTTGTCTCTATGAAGTCTTCTCTGCGTGCTCAACAACAAGCCTCATATTTTTCCCCATCAAAAGGGAAGGACAAGCTTGCTCTATCCTTGAAGCCTTCCTCTTCTTTTGTTGTATTATCTGCTTCCTCTTCCTAGCCTTTAGTGGTGTCCTTTGTTCATGCTTTTGTGCCTAGCACAAGAAAGGGAAAGGTGCCCTTGTTGCGAAAGTCGAAGCCCTAAGTTTTTGAGATTCCAATTTTTCCCATGGTTCCTCAACCCACCCTATATTGCAAGGGAAAGCATTCTTGTGGGGTAGTTCTTATGTCTTGGACTCTACGACCTCTACCTACTTACTAGGTAGTGAAGGGGAAGATGCCCGCCATCGAGCCACCTACCTTTTTTGATGTATTTGTCTCTACTAATGTCTCTATTTCCACTTTTGTGCCTCCTCCCACTCCTACTGAGACAAAAAACCTTCCATTGACAATGTTTGTGAAGGATGTTCCTCCAATAGGACAGCATCAACTGACTTCTTCTCAAGCTGCTTCCTCTAATGCCCATAATTGATGTAACTAGCTTGTCATGAGCATAAGCACCAGCGAAAGGCTTTGGAAAAGGAGTAGGCTACCTTGCAAAAGGTTGGTGAGGAGCCTGTTGTCCTGCTTCTTCTAATGTTCCTTCTACTCTTGTCATGTCTTCCACTTCAGTTCCCATTGCCTCCATACTTCTTCTAGCTCCCTCGACAGGTCCTAACGACTCTCACCCCAAATGGGTGTAGGTGTTCCTCACTCCCTCGGTGGAGCCTCCCCTTCTCATGTCTCTTCCTGATATTCCTCCATTTTCATAGCCCTTAGAAATGCTTCACATGATGGTTATGTCCTCTACAGATCCTTATGTTTCTTCCTCTACTTCTACTTCCTTTGTGGGGATTCAACATTGTCTGTTGAAGTGTAATTTGGAGGACAACCTCATCTTGAGTGATGATTGTAAGAGAGGTTTTCCCTCTCTCAAGTATGGTTTTGTTTTGGCCTACATCATCCTTGTGAAGGGGGCACCCTTAGCTTCCCAAGAGTTGGTTACTACCCCTTCTTCCACTATGTTAACACATGGCACTCCCGAGAAGTGCATGTTCAACTTGCGGGAGGATATCCCAACTCTATCATTGATCTTTACCATATCAATGACCTTTACCTCACAAGAACTCAATGAAGAAGACCTCAAGGGGCCTTCTTCCTTGGCTCTTATTACAAGGGAGTTAGAGGGTATTTCTCTTGATATCCCTCCCTTACAGGATCATCCTCCTTCCCCCTACAATGACCTAGATTAGGAGTAGGACGACCTGATGGTTGATGAGGACTAGGGTGGTACCTCCCTCTACACCTGTAAGATTAGTTAGTTTGTTTGTATGTTTGTGTTCATCGTACTTGTATTTTAATTTTTTTTGCTCCCTCTTGGAGGACCCTTGCTACCCTTGTAGGTACTTGGATACAGGCATAAAAATTTATTATACACTTCTTCTATTTGTCTCATCATTCTTCTATGTGTCATATTTTTTCTTTTCAATATCGGGGACAATACAAAGCATTGGGGGCATTTAGGCCTTCTTCCATGTTGACCCAATTTTTATTTTTACTTTTTCTTCATGTGTTTTTCCTCACATTTTGAGAAATCTGTGGATTGATGACAGTTCATACATATACTATACTATTCCTTATCTATCTATATCTATGAGTAGTTCTGACCCCGAATTATCAAATCCCCCTGTCTCTTGATTTCTTCATCTCTATTTGTTTGCTTCTTAATATTGTGGATTCTATGTGTTGTCCCTTGTGTGACAACATTCTATAGATACATCTCACCATGTGTTTCATGCCACAACATCTCTTGTCTTTCTCTTCTCCTCAAGATGACATGTGCTCCTTTGCATAGCACACGACATCCTAAGGGAGTTCTATCACATCTACTTAATTTACAACAAGGAGAATTATTTTCAAAAGGATTCCTTGGTGTCAAATTATTTACAATGGATTCCTTGAAAAAAGAAACCCTTGTTGAAAAGCTCATTTTCCAGAAACATATTATTCTTTCAAACGGATTCCTAGGTGAAATTTATTTCAAAAGGATCTTTCGATGAAAGAATCTAAAAAATTCCTTTCAAAAAAATGGAGCATTATTTCCAAAGGATTCCTTGAAAAAAGTTCTTTCAAAAGGATTCCTTAATGACATAATCACTTGCAAAAAATTCCGTGTCTTTCAAAAGGAGTGTTTTTTCAAAGGGGTCCCTTGATGCAAACTTCTTGTGGAATTATGGATGAAAGAACCCCTTTGTGAAATCCTTCTTTCAAAACGATTCCTTGGTGTCTTATGCTTGGTGTCTTGTGTCTAATATTTGACATGTTGTATCTTGATGTTTGGATGTCTTATATCTTGGCATCTAGCTTGGGGGCAACCTGACTAGACTTGTCCTTTCTGTGACTGTCTTGTAATGCATTTTACAGCAGCCACAAGCCTACATGCTTGTCGTATGGTCTCTAGCCAAGCTATCCATACCTATTAGCGTCATCTTTATTTGATCGAAGCATCTTATTGTGTCTAAAATTTTTATGGTGTCTAACACTTTTTTCTTTTTTTCCTAACATGTTTGTTTGTAGCTGACATGATTCTGGTGAGATTGAAATGTAGGATCAAATATTCATTTCCTCTTCGTATTTTGATGAATCTTGTTCCATGTCCGGTATAATGGATCAAAGGACTACTTCCTCTACATTTTTGATATTTGAGCTTCAATCTCTTTCTTCTTTATCTTGCACATGCTTAGACACATATGCTCACTAAAGTGGGGGAAAAGTGTAATGGCGTAAAATTGCACCCTAGTGCAATTTCCCATAATATAACCCTACCTTAGCCTTATAAACCTGACAATGCAAAATCCACCAACTTTTTCCTTGCTTTTCACACTTTCCTTTGTCATTTTCTGTTGGTGAGGGAATTTTTGTTGTGGATGCCTATGTGCCACATAGATGTTTGCACACTGTGCAAGTGTTCTGGTAAGATTCCCAAGTTAGGAGACGTTGGGATGTTACAATTCTCCCCTACAAATTTAATGCCCCTCTATGAATCTTGATCACATGAAAATTTCTATTTGGCTCCAAAATTCCTTTTGAACATATCTCTTGCAATTCCATTCATTCTCTATCACTTCATTCTTGCATTCTCTCAAGTTGCTTCACTCTTTCTCTTCTCACTTCATACTCTACACCATTTTTGTTGCTTCTACATCATTGTTCATTGTAGGTTGTCAAGCTCTACACTATTGGCACAATTGTCTTGCTCTCATTCTTCCTCTCTCGACTTCTCCAAGCATGCAGAAGGGAGGGTAACACTTATTTTATTTGCATAGTCTTGTTTATAGAGTAGCATCTAGATTTTCTTTGCATTCTATAAATTGTCTTTTTTCTTTTTTTTTTTATCATTTTCTCTATATTGTGGTCTATAAGGTGTCTGTGGAGGTGGAAACACCAAAATGAGGGTTTGACTTCAGAAAAATCCAAAACACAGCCAAAAAACTTTTATTTTGTTGTGTGTGTAGGTTCATTACGTTTGTGGGGAGCTTGCAGGAGGTTGGACCTTCTGTAAGTTCACTTTCTTATTCCTTTCTCTCATCATTTTTCTCATAGTTAATTTATTTTTCAAGTTATAGTATTCTTCTGCTTGTTTTCCTTTATTTCATGTATTTCTTCATATCTGGTTAAACTGACATATTAAGGCTCTCGGGTTGTTAGCACGCCCTATGAGTTTCATATTGTTAACTCTACTCTCTATTTGTATGAGATGCC
This sequence comes from Sequoia sempervirens, assembly GCA_007258455.2. Taxonomy (NCBI): domain Eukaryota; kingdom Viridiplantae; phylum Streptophyta; class Pinopsida; order Cupressales; family Cupressaceae; genus Sequoia; species Sequoia sempervirens. The sequence goes on from VDFB02072478.1 coordinate 49,998, forward strand.
AATGCATATCTAAGACTCTTGTGTGTTGCGCTCTATTCCTCTCAGACTAGCGTCCTTTGGTTGAGAGCCAGTTAGTTCATAGTCTGAGACCTCTGTGGTTTGTTCACTCGATTCCAAAAATTCTTTGTCATAAAAATATATAACTTAGAACCTAGTTTTCCCTTCCTTTTCAAATTTCTCCTTTTAGTAGTCTTGAGGTGACCGAGGGAAATTTGATCCCTTTAGACCCTGTTTGTCTTGGGACTTGGGAGTAGTGAATCCCCTCCTTCATAGGAAATAACAAATATAATAGAAATGGGTACCCACTTTAAGATGGAGTACCCATTCTATTTTATAATGGGTACTTTCTTTAAAATGGGTAACCATTCCTTTTTCCAAATAGGAAAATAAGGAACAAGTACATATTTGAAAGAAGATACCCACTTTGATTTTGAAATGGGTACCTGTTTTGATTTTGGAATGGGTACCCATTTTAGAATGGGTATTCATTCTAAAAAATTGAAATCTTGGTTCATTTTTTACTTTGGTTTTAGGCTCAAGAAAGGCTTGGTAACCCAACCATATTGCCAAAGTTGGTTTTTTCTCTTGACATTGCCATGTCTTTGTACTTGTACAAGGTCATGGCAATGTCAAGAGGAAAAACCGACTTTGGCAATATGGTCGACGAGTTTTTTTTAGAATTATTTTATAGTGAAATTAAAACCCATTATTCGATGAGGATGTCTAGTTTTCAAATATGCAGTTTTTTTATGATTGGATTATTTTTTCTATTTTTTAATTAATTACTGAGGAAACTGGTCCATAAACTTGAAATGTTAGGTTTTTGTATTTTTTAGTAACTTTTAATTTGTCAATTTTTTGTAAAAAAATTGCATGGTATAAATATACAAATAATTCTTTACACAATGAAAAAAAATAAATAAATGATTAGTTTAGGTCAAATTATGGTGACCGTACATGAGGGTTTTCAAAAATAGAAATTAAGGGGGTGATCCCACAATACTGGTTTACAATTTTTGGTCAAACTGGACATTGAACTAAATTTTTTAACTAAATCTTCACTTTCAGGCACCTATAGCGGCTAAATTGTGAGGAATTTGAAAATGATGCAAACTAGTGATTTGTGACATTTTGCCTATAGATTATAAATATATTTGTTTCAAAAAATTTAGAATCATATTGCACTTCTTTTTCCATCTCCTTCGAAAACTAGTTTTTAACAGTAAACACCATTTTTAAAGAGTGACGTTACTGGCTAACACAACTTTTTTTCTATGAAGGATAAAATTCCAAAATTTTCAAATTTAGATTCATAACTACAATATCTAGTGTATGGAATTGGTTTCATAGCTTTTCATTGAGTGTTTTTTTCTTAATTAAGTTTCAAAGTCAAACCAGTTACAATTTAGACATGATTTACTGCTAAAACATAACTTTTTGGTATGTATCAATTCAATTTTTTTTGTTGGATCAAGGACATCAATATCTAGTGCACTAATATTTTTCAATTGTTTTTTGATAATCTTCTATTTTTCCACATGTGAAGAGCAGAGAGCTTGATTTTCAATGAAAAACCTATGTTTAATCAAAATAAAAAAAAATACATAATAAAACCAAAACATATTAAAATTGTATGATATGGATAGCTCATTCAGAGGACTACCATCATCTAGTTGGGTCTGTGAAGTATCCTCCATTTTCATCCTCAACCCGAGCTTTGAAGGGAAATTTTTTGCAAAGATTTCGTAGAAGAGGGGGAGAAGGGGGAAAAAGTGGGGTTCTAGCAAACTAGGGATCGCTAGAACCCCCCCTTCTAGCGAACCCCCCTTTAAATGCAATTAAAAAATAAAACCCATTAAAGGGGGGTTCACTAGAAGAGGGGGGGGGAGGTTATAGAAAATCCCCCAGTTCTAGCGAACCCCTTAAAGTGTTTTCCATCCGAAAATGCATTTTTCCTTCCTCAACGAAATTGTAAACCAGTTTTGTGGGTTTACCCAGGACAAATAAAAATATATACTTAGAAAAAAATTATAAAAAATATCTTCATCAATCTTCAATATATAATACACATCTTTCCCCAAAAGGAATTAGAAAATTAATTTTATTTAGGTAAAATTATGGTGTCCATACACGTGCATGGTATGGTCTTCAAAAAATGGTTTTAAAAAAATGGTTTTTATACATGCCTATTAAAAATCAATTTGTATCATCTAGATATTATAATAAATTGCATATTTGAAAGATAGACTAAAAATACTAAATTTCATGTTAATGAATTTTTTTAAGATTCAATGTATAAGTGCTTTTTATTTTCAATCCAACTATGATAAATTTTGAAAATCAAGAAAAAACACTTCCACTTTTTGAATATTTTGTGGACCCAACTTCTTGCACCTACCCCCTACCTACTAGGGTTTTTGTAAAGGTAATTTATCATTCAGGCTCATTGTATCCATTAACCCAATTAGTTGGGGATTTGCATAATTGTTGCATTATGAATGATAAAGGTGGTGAGGTCTAATTAGAGATCTTGATGGAAGTGTTATGGTTTAAGCTTGAAAAATTGGGAATGGTGTTGGAATTCCCTAATTGTTGTTAAGCACTATTAACTATTGAGAATCACTTAAAGGAACCTTGTTGGATAAAGACATAGTAATAATGAAACCTTGGTTATGGGAGCTTATGTGTCCATAGGGGAGGGTCTAGAGGGGATAAGCCTTCATTACATAATATTTTTTTGAATAGTGAGTTGAATGAAGGGAATGAATTTGACTACATGGTAGTGGCTACATGTTGAGTTGAGATTGTAATGTGTTGGTTCTAGGTGATTTATTTTATGTGTTGTGAAAATTAACCCCAAACTTATCTGATTATGTACAGACTCTTAAATAATCCAATTTTGATCTACTTACTCCTAATTAGGAATCTATCTTCCAATTATAGTGCTAAGCATGAGTCAAGGATAAATACTATGATGCTCGAGATTAATACTAGTCAAGAGCAATACTATGATGCTCGTGATTGATAATAGTCAAGGAGCAACACTATGATGCTTGAGATTGATAGTAGTCAAGGAGAATTAATAAGAGGTTCGATATTGACAATAGTCAAGTAACATCCTACGCCAGTGATGATTGTCCTTGGTTTCTTAGCCGTCCAATGGACTACAGGGAAGAAGGTAATAATGAAGAATAAGTAGGTAACAATTGGACCAACCTCATAGTATGGTTTGACATATCTTGATGTGGGAAATAGTATCTTAGATTATCAAAGGTAGGTAATACATTGGATGAATGGTCATTAGGAAGTTCACCCTATGCACTGTAGGTTGGTCTGATTATCTATGAGCTCTCACCATCGGCTACAAAATCCACTTGGATGAGGTGGATAGGAATTGGTGTATCCAAGGAATTTGTGTTTTTTTCTAGTGATGTGTTTTATTTTACTTACTCTTTATTAGGTGACAATCAAAAGTAGTATGGGATGATTTAAACCATCATGATTGGTGTAGAAGATCAATAAAAAGGATGAGAGCCAAGATGTGGTGCACAATGCATCAATATTCCATTTTTATTTGGGATGCACTAAAAGGGTAGGTGCTAGTTACTCAGAGCGGATGTGGTAGTCACTCTCAAATTACTTATGTAAATGTCATAAGGCTTGTGCACATTGTTATATAGGTGCCTTGAAATGATGAAATCTATAAGAGTTGGTATAGAATAACTCTAAACCATACAATATTGGCTAAAGATTATAGCCACCCAAGATCTAGGCACTTCATGAAAGCACAAGAGAGATCAATAAGCAATGATCAAGATTGCAATGGAATTGATTATCCAAGAATTCAATATGACAATATTACAATGAGACCACTGGTGATATAACCAAGGTGAGAAACAAGATCAAATAGGATTATGACAAGTGTCTTAATCCTATGTTATGTGACAACTTATCAAAAATCCCTAGGACACATGTTACAAGTCAAAAGATAAGATAAGATCTAACACCTTCTAGAAAGATTCCTTCCTAGGACCTAAGTAAACTTAACATGTAAATAAGTCCCTTGTGTCCCCTAGTAATGAATTAACTAGGTACAAGAATTTATTTACACCAACACCCCCCCTTAAGTGCAACTTAGGGAGTAGCTAATTATTATGCAAATGACACATAGATGGGTCCCGACTATGAGGCCATGTTAGGTAATCATGTACAAATGCAAATGAAATCTCTCACAAATGGGGAAAAGGAGAAAACCCAATGGGAAAAAACTCCTCCCCAAAAGAGAGAAAAACAAAACAAAATGCTCTCAATGATGAATGAGAAGGATGAAGCCCCATGCGAGGAAAAAGTCCCCCCATAGGAGAGAAGAAGAAGATAGACCATGCAGCCCCCCCTCAACGTTGAGTCTCCTACAATGATGGTAGAATATTGGCATTGAATGTTGAAGATGATCCAAAAGCATCAAATAATGTTCCTCCCCTTAGGAAGAAACAAAACCAAGATGGTATGTAGAATGTATTCCCATTCATAAAAGGAAGATGCGGGAAGATGGATGATGGATGATGTCTCCAAAGAATTCTTAAGTGTCTCCATGTCGATGTCGAAAGCTTGCAAACTCCAAACATGCATTCTAGGCCATGTTGTCGAAGAAGACAATCCAGAATCTCCTAGAAACAATTGTAGAACAAAATCCAAAGACAATGATACCTCCTCTGAAGACAAAGAAGCCTCCTCCAAATGTTGTCCAAAAGATTCCACACTCACGTCAAATTGAAAAGGATGATCATGTAGATAATGAACAAAAGGGTTAGAGTGTTCCCTCTCAACAGTTGGAGAAGGATCATCTCTATCAAAGAGAAAATGAATTCAATCAATGATGTCTCCCAAATCTGAAATGCGATACTCACAAAACAAACCAAGAATGTCTATCAAGTGCTCATCCCAAGTAGTCATCTCTAGAAGACGATGTGTGTCTTGCTGCACTAAATCACAAGGAACTAGAATTGTGGTAACACAAGCATCATCAAGTACAACAGTAGATGAAGGAGATGGAATATCAACACATGTCACTAGATCTCCAGTAGATGAAACAATACCAAGATTCAAATGACCATACTGAATCTCCTCAAATGTTGACACCACAAAATATGCATCAATGTGAACATCTTCCAAGTCATTAGGAGAAAAATTTGAGAAGGTGTAGACTCGAGATTGGTGATCAACCTCCCCAACTGCAACTATATCTTTTCTATACAAAATTTTGGATTATGAAAAAATATGATCTGTACTCCTCTTACCTGCTCCACCATGTTTGATCTAATAGATAGAAAGGACATTGGTTGACAATGAAGGCACACAAAGAACATTATTAAATGCTCCATCATCCATGTCAATGGATCCCTTCCCACAAACACACATAAATGTGTTGTTCACCATCAAGATGGGTGGTGATGAACAAGTCTCAAATGAAGAGAACATACTTTCTGATGAAGCCATGTGATGTGAAGCTCCTGAATCAAGTATCCACCTCTCTGATTTAGAATCTACAAATGCAACAAGTGCTTTCCCATTGAGTTTATTGGAATTTGATGATGAAGAAGAAGATGAACCCTTTGATGAAGCAAAATTAATTTGAGCCTTCTTAAGAAGATGCTTCAACTCATCAATTTGTTTTGAATATCATTGATGTTCATCATGCCTTGATTTCTTGCAATATGCACATGTAAGATTCTCCTTATATGATTCCCCTTTAGAGGGGGAGGATTCAAATTCTCTATGTGGCTTTTTATTTTTCTTCTTTTGCTTCTTATCAAGATTTCCCGATTCTTTCTATACCTTAGACTCACTAGCTAACAATGCTTGTGACTTGGAAGGCTTGATTAGACCCATATTAGATAACTTAGCTTCCTCTTGAATTAGGAGATTTGCAAAGTCATCAAACTTAGGATCAACATATGATGCTCCCATAGAAAGTTGATGGGTATGAAAGCCAGAAACAAATACTGAATACTTAGGACCAATCTTAGATAACACATTCATAATCAATTGTAAATCCTTGTTATCAATGTTGCAATCTTTCAATTGTGTTCATAGTTGTTTAACCTTGGAGGTGTAGTCTTGGGTGTGGTAAAAAAATTTAGGATCAAGATTCATCAAATCATTATCAATCTGATATCCCCTAATCTTATCTATTTTACCATATAATTTATCAAAATCCTCCCAAGCCTCTTTAGGTGTTTTGCATGATTCAACATGAAATTGTAAATCAAATGTGACTAATGAACATATGCATCCAAGAGTTTTCTCATGATCAAGCTCCCATTTTTCCAATTCTTTAGCATCAGTAGGTTGAGGAATGGTTTCCTTTAGATAGCCTATTAGACCTTTCATCATGAGATAGTTCCATACTGATTTTCTCCATGTAGCATAATATATGGAGTTAGAAGTTCAATTTGAGATTTCCCCATTATAAGAACACAAATCAAGCAAAAGAAAGCAATTGAAACCACTGCAAGATTACCCGCCCCCCCCCAAATCACTCAATCAAGAAACCCTCCAAAAAATATGATTTGTGACACTTTATACTTAGTATGATTACATGTGCCACTTACCAACAACAACAAAGTGGACTTGATCTTAGTGCATACAAATTGCCAAATTTGGCCACAAGCTCAAAGTAAAATTTTTACAAAGAATGAGATCAATCCGATCACACCACTAGAAAGTACATGAAAATTATCCACTTTAAAAAAAAATCACCCAAAAATTTTACCGTTGGAGCAAGAATGGAGCTCCTGAAGTTTTGAAAATGAGGACGACTTAGCAACACCTATGAGAATCTAAAATTTCTAGAAACATTGGGAACCAAAATAAAAAATAATTGCACCATCACATAGAGCATGAAATTCTACCCCAAATAAAAAAAAATTGCTCGAGCAAAGGAGGTTGTATGAGAAAGCTATGGGCCTCCAAAGTTGGACAACAAAATCAAAAAGTCCATTAAAGAGGGGGGCATTTTTTAAAAAAAATGTTGATGTCACTATTGACGTAGTGATGATTTCAGCATTCCACATACTTAAAATTGATGGCCTTTGGACCGTCAAAATGAAATATTCCCCACGTCAATCGAAATATGCTTGACCGATGGAATATCCCATGAAATATTCTAAACAGCAGGTACCGGTCAGAATCTTTCAAAATATTCATTGAATCTTCTAACCGAAATATTCTTTTAGAATTTGCGATCATTGGATTTTTGTTTTTACATCGGTTTTCAATGGTTGTGGGCTTGTAGTCATGGCAGCACTGGCGTTGCACCATGTGGCAGCTCCGGGTACACCATAGTACCACGTGTACCTATTGATGTAGGTACTCTATGCGGAAAAGTCTACAAGAAACTTGATTTTCCTTTTTTTTTAATTTAAAATCTAGAAATTTTATATAAAAAAAGAATTTGCTTTTTTAATAATTTTTTTTCACTTGCACGATTTTTTGCCAACAATTTTTTTTTACCACTATAACCGATGTATTAATGATGACCTAAGGGGTCGTACGACTCCCTGGGCAATTTTTTTTCCTCAACGGATAACTTCTCCAAATTCGACAATTTGACAGTGATCTTAGGGTTTTTGGCCCTTATGGATGTGATGGCAAGGTCAATTTTGACCCAAAGTGCTCCAAATTTGCAACAACCTTCTGGATCTGGCAACCACCTTCAGCTTCAAACACTCATAGCTCTAGCCTCATATGCCCGATTTTGATGAAACAAAAGGAAAAAAATTCTTGAACCCTTTGATCTCAATGGTGAGCTCATATTTGCACCAACAAGCTCTTATTTGAACTTGCAATATAAGGCCACAAAATGGAAACCCCCAAATCTGGTATTTCTTTCAAGATTCTATAATTCTTCAAATCATCATTCGATGCAAGAGAAGAGCATACTCAACCTTTAAATTTACCAAGATCTCTCAATAAAGACTAACAAGAAGCAATCCTACAAACTCTAAAACTATGTAAGAGTTGGTATATAATAACTCTACACCATGCAAGATTGGCTAAAGATTATAGCCACCCAAGATCTAGGCACTTCATGAAATCACAAGAGAGATCAATATGCAATGCTCAAGATTGCAATGAACTTGATTATCTAAGAATTCAATATGACAATATTACAATGAGACCACCTAGTTATATAGCCAAGGTGAGACACAAGATTAAATAGGATTATGCCAAGTGTCTTAATCCTATGTCACGTGACAACTTATCACAAATACCTAGGACACATGTGTTACAAGTAAAAAGATAAGATAAGATCTGACACCTTCTAGAAAGATTCCTTCTTAGGACCCAAGTAAACTTAATATGTAAATAAGTCCCCTATGTCCCCTAGTAATGAATTAACTAGGTACAAGACTTTTTTACACCAAAAACATCAAGTAGTATGGGATGCTTAATTGTTGTCATAGAGGGATTATATGATTGTGAATTAGATAGGTGGATGATGCATGCATAACGTTGCATCCATTTCCACTTTACCATGTGTTATTTATGTGAACATGTGATTTATCGTGTGGATTTTCACACATGATGTATCTAACATATGTTGAAGCTAGTCATCAGACATTTATGATGTATGTTGGAGCTAGTCACTACATATACATGATGTATGTTATAGCTAGTCATTATTGTACTTGTGATGTGCAAATGAATCAGTCACTATTATACTTGTGATGTGTATGAGCTAGTCACCTTATATATTTTGGATGTATGCTCGATACAATCACTATCTATGTGATCTTGGGGATTATGGAATAATATGACCCCTATAGGGTAGGTGCATAAAGACGGGTAGCCAATTTGTGGCTAACTTTTTAAAAAGTTTTGAAAGCTCATAACACAAGCGTGTTATAACATGCTCACATTATGGCTTGGTGTGTCAAGCTTGAGGCTCAACCACAATGATCCCAAAACGCGAGCGAGCTATTAAAAGAAAAAAAAACAAATTGAATTCATTCTTGCACTTGCGTTCTGGGAGGAGCTATTTTGGAAAATTCTTCATCAACGGTTGTTGTTTCATTGCTAGGATGTCGCCACGTTGATGAGGAGGTTTGAGAGGTAAGGATTGCTTGTTTTTTGTTTTGAATTTGTTAGTTTTAGGTTGTTTTTGATATTTATTTTTTGAATTTGTAGGAAATGTTAATCAACTTGCAAACCCTCCTCAAAATCATCAACAAGCACAACAACAACAAGAGGAACAAAATCCTCAACAAGCACAACAAGAACAACAACAAAATCCTCAAGTTAATCAACCACAACCTCAATCTCCTCCACCAATCCCTCAACATCCTCCTGACACTCAACAAAACTTAATGAGTGAAATTGAGAACAATAAAAAAATTTGAGGATTTAATCAGGAGGTTGAACGATCCAAATAGTTCAACTGCAAAAAGAATGACCTTGACAACTTCACTGAAAGAAATGTTAAAACATGTAGATTCAATCAACAAACAATTAACTAGTTGGTAGGATAGGAGGTAGGTGGCTAGGGCTTATTACCAAGATAAATTGTCATATAAAGATGTAAAAGAATTAAAAAATTACAAAAGGTGATTTGTGAGCATTATTCATTGACCCACGGTAAAATGCAAATCTTACCCTCAATGTGAAGAGGTTTCCTATTCATTGGTGCCACCACCAACATATTATGAACTTTTTTGGGATAGGTGGTACATGGTTTTTGATTACCCACCATGCAACAATTGTAAAGTCCAGTAGTATTTCCTTAGGAAACTACATTGTGAGTTCATCTTGAACAAAATCCAAAATTATTTTGATATGAGGGACTTTTAGGGGAGAGGTGGGGGGTTGGCTCAAGATAGACCCGGTGCACAGCAGGATCCTACGCGACAAGGGAGACGACCTCTCACTAGGCCGCCTCATTACTACATCGTTATCCCTTTCGTCGTGAAGGAGAGTGCCGACATAGAGACTTTGCAGGCCATCAACTCTTTGACCCAGAGTGTCATCCAACATGCTAACCCTATTCTACAACACCATCCAAGGGAGTCTTCGAGTGGTGGGCTTCGATCCCATTTGTGTCAATCTTGTGGGGTGACTTGTTCATATGACCCCACTGATACTCAGGAGGCTGCTACGTAGGATATGTCCGCAACTATTAAGATGGCAAGGGCAACTAAAATTTTGCATGAGGCCTATAGAATTGATACTCAGGTAAAAGTTAGCATGTTCATTGAATTTAATTTATTAAATTTTGATTTTGAAATGCACTATTAACTAATTTAGTTTTATGATTTTAATAAAATTGCAGGGTCATAGTGTTGATACTGGATACACTGGCCCTACACCTACCGTTGAGGTATGTAACTAGTAAACAATTATAAATTTATTACATGTTAATAGTATTGTTTTATGAATGGTATTTTAATATGTGATTTTGTATGTTGAATAGGCTAATATTGGAGGTTTCGAGGGAACACCACCCAGTGCCAGTGGATTTAGTCAAACCTACACAGATGTAATAGAATAAAGAGCTTAACTAATGAATTATACTTAATAGATTTGTGTAGTTTATATTAATATCATTGATTACATTGCATTGCACATCTTTCAAACTCAAAGCATTACTTCACATTCCATAACTAATAACTAGATGTTGATAGATGACAAAATTTCAACTACAATATAGTTGTTTAGAAAGTCAACATAAGCAGTGATGCAATTACTTCACATAGCATAAGTAATAAGTAGGAGAAACTTCTAATTGCATTTGCTTGTCATGGCATTCCATGAGACCACTTTTTACTGAGGGATCTTTTCAAACAATTCATTGCCTTGTCTATGCTATGGATGCTTGGAAGGAATATATGAAAGAATAATAGTAAGCAATAACATAGAAAAGGAAATGAGTTGTTTGAAAAAAATGCCTCAAAGAAATGTCGTCTCATGGTGATGTCCATCACCATGAGACCCAATTTCTTTGAGGTACCTTTTCAAACAACTCACCACCTTTTCTATGCTACCACATTTTCCATACATGTCTACCAAAACATTTTATCAAATAGTTCATTTCCTCATTGCTATGGCTAAAAGCTTAAAAAAGGTGCTTCCCAACAATATGGATGCTTGGAAAAAATCTATCAAAGCAAAATAGTAAGCAATAACATAGACAAGGCAGTTAGTAGTTTGAAAAATTCCTTGAAGAAATGCGGTCTCACGGTGATGGAATGCCATTCCATCACCATGAGACCACATTTCTTCGAGGAATTTCTTCAAACAACTCACCACCTTTTCTATGATACCATATTTTCCATACATGTGTACCAAAGCATTTTATCAAACTACTCACTTCCTTGCTACTATGGCTAAAAGCCTAAAATAGGTGCTTTCCAACAAACTATGGATCACTACAGCAGAACAAGAAAATAGCGCCAGATTTCAGTGTATTTTAGTCCACAGTTTGGGTGAGCTGGTCGGCGCCAAACTCAGCGCAAACATGCATGATCATCTCAGTGCCGACGTTTATGCCAAATTCGACGCCAAAATTAACATAGGAAGTAGCGCCAGAATTAGCGCTGGAAAATCACAGTGCCCCCATTAGTGCCTAAAATAGCGCAAAAAATAACACCTCTATTTACGCCTAAAATAGCGTCGGAAATAGCGCCTAAATTAGCGCCCAATTAGGCTTCTAGTTTTGCTTCTAGTTTTGCTTCCGATTTTGCTTCCAGTTTTGCTTCCAATTTTGCTTCCATGTTTGCTTTCGGTTTTGCTTCCAATTTTGCTTCCATGTTTGCTTCCGGTTTTGCTTCCAAGATTGCTTCTAATTTTTCTTCCATTGTTGCTTCCTTTTTTGCGTCCAAAAATGCTTCTTGTTTTGCTTCCTTTTTTGCTTATAAAAATGCTTCTTGTTTTGCTTCCTTTTTTGCTTCTAAAAATGCTTCTTGTTTTGCTTCCTTTTATTAATTTAATATGTTTTATTTCAATTTAATTAGTTAAATATATCGTGCCTCATAAATAATTTCAATTTATTTAGTTAAATATATCATGCCTCTTAAATAACTCATATAATTATAGACTAAGTAATTTAATTATTTAACTCAGATGATTAAATAACAAGACAATTACCCACGAAATTTTTGTATTGCTTGTAAAGATAAAAAGTACATCTATTGTTCAGTGTCATTATCCACCAAAATTCCATAGCAAACGACAAAAACAAGAGGCACCTTAACGTGCAGAGTAAAACATTAAATAAACCCCGTAATTGTTTACTAGTAAAATCGTTATGAAAAATAACCACCATTAACAATGTTCAGAGTTACACACTTTAATACAAAAAATTAGACACATACAAACACGAATAGTCTTAACAAGCTCCACCCAGACCCAATAGATGCTTGGCTATCTCCTTCAGAGGCTTCTTCTTCCACCGCTTCCCTGACTTCTTCTGGCACTTTCCATCCTAGTGTTTGATGAAGAGTTTGAGTGCTTTCCATCCCAAACGTGCTTCCTCATAGCAATGAGCTTTGTATTTTCCTTCAAGCCAATGAATAAAGGGTTTGAGCTCTGGTCTCCCATAGAGCTCTTCAATTTCATCATCTACCAGTCCTTCAGAATAATCTAAACCTACACCTGGAACTGCCCATTCGAGAATGGACTCCATGCCTACCAGAAAATCTTCATGCACAATTTTCTACATCACCATCCTCACCATTTCCTCTGGTTCACCTAAATCCAAGCCCCATGCCACAATTAAGGAGTAAACATCAATGTTGGTTCGGTATCTGTGTGTCAGATAGCCAAAACCCCTAGCACAAATCATTTTTGCACACTGCACTAGCCGCTCGTCGTGAACAAGGAAAAGGCCCTGTAGTCGTTTTGCGGACGCCTCTCCATAAAATGGGTCCAAAGATCTTAATGACCGGAAGGTGAAATTGCCTTCCATTTCTCCTAAGCGCTGCCACCACCAAAGTTTGTTGCAAAGTTTTTCTTGACCCTTTCCAAATGCAATTAACACATCTTAATCGAGGGCTTGCATTTAACACCATCTTGGATTTCCCACACTTTCTATTAATGAAGTACTACTTCACCACCGCTCGCCACCCCTACCTTCGCTTGTCATGTCAAACCTACTTCACTCGCTTTGCCACCTTGTTCATTTAAGGCATTGTCCGCTAACTTAACACCTCTAAAATCCTTCAACCTAAATTCCCCCATTTCACCAAAATTTAAAGCCATTTTAGATAAGACAATATCCGCTTCCACATTACCACCTCTTTTAATGTGGCTCATTGCAAAACTTTCAATTACTTTCTAGAGGTGCCAAGCATTAATTTTACCTTTCATTGATACCGCCTGAACTATTATTGTAACATGATCATCATCTATAATTAAAACAAGTGAGTCAAATATCTATAATTTAATTGAATTTGACAACATCCATCCTGAGCAGTAAATTAAAATCATCATACGTAATAAATATCCATCCAAAAATCATCGACCGCTTTGAATATATGTAAATTGACAAGTCAATATTGATAAGATCATCATCATATATAACTAAAACAAGTGAAAGTCAAATATGCCAGTACATCAAAAACATGTCAAAATGATATGTCCAACAGTCGACATAAGTGAAAATGATACATGTACAAATGATATAAATAAAATTGATAAATTATGTAACTCAAATTGATACAAGTCAAGATGATACATGTCCAAATGGTATAGTGAAAAATTGAAAATGATACATGTCAATATGATACAACTCAATAATATAGTACTATAGGCCATGAAAATGATACATATGATAGTAACCATGAAAAGAGTCATCATAACGATATATCAAAAATGATCCATGATGCAGTCTATATGATCATGAATGTCACTGGTTACTATTACCAGCTATCTCATCATCATCATCACCTTCATGATCATCATGATCATCATCATCATGTAGTCGTCGTCATCATCATTGTCATTGGCCTCAGTGTCTTCCACATCTGCATCATCATCATCCTCTACCATGCGATCTATACAGACATAACCAATATTTTGTGGATCTATATCATGTTGAGGATCATCTTGTTGGTATATGGAGCCTAATCAAACTCAGAGGTTAAATTTTCCCCACTTTTATTGGCGCGGTTTCTCACATTTTTTATTATTTTATAAAGGCGTCGAGTGTTATTTTTCTATTGGCTGACATAAAAAAAACCCTAATTTTTGTAACCAACATAAGTCTTGATAAAAGGCTAAGGGTTTGGGTTTCTGTTGACATTGTATTGTAGCATTTGCAGTGGTATTGAGTTGTAAGGATTACTGGTTGTAATCGGTTTGATTTACTGGATAATAATATTGGACTCTCTGTTGGTGGACGTAGCCCAAGTTTGGGTGAACCACGTTAAATATTGTCTCTTGTTGTTATTATTTATTTGTTTTTCATTTCTCTATTTAATCTTTATTTGCATTTAATTAATATCTTCTACATACAATTCCTAACACATCTTGATCTTCTGGAAGACCCGTGTTCTACAAAAGAAAAACATTTAGAATGAAAATTAATTATTTATTTCATGAAATGATTTATTTTTCTGTTATATATCTAATATTACAACATATGAGATGAAACCATAATCATATTACATCATATCAAAGTGCACATACCATAATAAAATTTCAAATTCCCTAGCTAATACTTGAGATTGAGATTGTTAAACTTGAGAGAGTATGACTTGGGAAAAAGGCATTTGATATGGCTATTATTTTCAAAGACTTCAAGCGGGATGTACTCCGCATTGACGCCATTCCTCAATCTTCGCTTGATGGCATCAAGGGATGGTCGAACTCCATGGATATAAAGTATTATGAAAGCAGAATGAACTTGAATTGGCAGCCAATTTTGAAGAGTATTACTAATGATCCAGATAATTTTTTTGAAGATGGTGGTTGGGAATTTTTGAATATGGAAGCTAGTGATTCTAATTTTGATAATTTAAAAGAGTGAGATCAAGGTTATAAACCCTTTGATGTAGAGATGGAATCAAAATTATATTTCATGTAGCCACCATCAAGAGTGTTATAAGCCAACAAGATGGAGGGAATTATTATATAAGGATAATATTCAATGTTGCAGGTACCAAATTTAATGCCAACTACAATGGCAACATTGAAATTCCCTAGCAGTATTTATGTTAAGGAAATTTCCTTTAGATGCAAGGATTCAAAGCACATCAACCATGTGGTATAGATGATTAAATCCTAGAGATGATCTGTAGCAATGAAAGAGTCTAAAAAGGTAGAGAGAGCTACATTGGTGACTCAGGAGAAACTTTAGCTTTCAAAAACAAAGCCAATTAGGCTGGAAGATGTGTGGATCAGGCCAACATTTGGTGGAAGAGGAAGAAAGATGATTGGAACTCTGGGGGCCTACCATATTGGATTTCGGTATTCAACCACGAGAGCAGAAGAGAGAGCTGATATCATGTATCAAAACATTAAGCATGCATTCTTCTAGCCAACAGAGAAGGAGATGATTACTTTGCCTCATTTTCATTTGCATAACCATATCATGGCGTGGGAACCAAGACGACCAAGGATGTCTAGTTTTATGTGGAGGTAATGGATGTGGTCCAAACTTTAGGAGGGGAAAGAAGGTCAATGTATGATCCTAATGAAATTAAGGAAGAATAACAAGAGAGGGACAAGAAAAATAAAATCAATACAGAGTTTCAAGGATTTGTCAAAGCGAGTAAGAGAGCTTATATGGGAGTAGCCTCATCTAAAATATTTTGAACTAGAGTTTGATATACCATTTAGAGAGCTTGGTTTTCATGGAGTTCCTTTCAAAGCCTCTACTTTTATTGTTCCTATGGTAAATTGTTTGGTAGAGTTAGTGGAATTACCTTTCTTAGTAATCGCTATTAGTGAGATGGAGATTGTTAACCTTGAGAGAGTAGGACTTGGGAAAAAGGCATTTGATATGGCTATTGTTTTCAAAGACTTCAAGTGGGATGTACTCTGCATGTATGCCATTCCTCAATCTTCACTTGATGGCATCAAGGGATGGCTGAACTCCATGGATATAAAGTATTATGAAAGCATAATGAACTTGAACTGGCGGCCAATTTTGAAGAGTATTACTAATGATGCAGATAAATTTTTTGAAGATGGTGGTTGGGAATTTTTGAATATGGAAGCTAGTGATTTTGATTCTGATAATTTAAAAAAGTGAGATCAAGGTTATGAACCCTCTGATGTAGAATAGGAATCAAAATAATATTTCATATAGCCACCATCAAGAGTGTTACAAGCCAACAAGATGGAGGGAATTCTTATATAAGCATAATTTTCAATGTTGCAGGTACCAAATTTAATGCCAACTACAATGGCAACATTGAAATTCCCTAGCAGTATTTATGTTAAGGAAATTTCCTTTAGATGAAAGGATTCAAAGCACATCAACCATGTGGTACAGATGATTAAATCCCAGAGAAGATCTGTAGCAATGAAAGGGTCTAAAAAGGTAGAGAGAGCCACATTGGTGACTCAAGAGAAACTCCAGCTTTCAAAAACAAAGCCAATTAGGTTGGCAGACGTGTGGATCAGGCCAACATTTGGTGGAAGAGGAAGAAAGATGACTAGAACTATGGAGGCCCACCATACTGGATTTCGGTATTCAACCATGAGAGCAGAAGAGAGAGCTGATATCATGTATCAAAACATTAAGCATGCATTCTTATAGCCAACAGAGAAGGAGATGATTACTTTGCTTCATTTTCATTTGCATAACCATATCATGGCATGAGAACCAAGAAGACCAAGGATGTCCAGTTTTATGTGGAGGTAATGGATGTGGTCCAAACTTTAGGAGGGGAAAGAAGGTCAATGTATGATCTTGATGAAATTGAGGAAGAACATCAAGAGAGGGACATGAAAAATAAAATCAATACAGAGTTTTAAGGATTTTTCAAAGCGAGTAAGAGAGATTTTATGGGAGTAGCATCATCTAAAACATTTTGAACTAGAGTTTGATGTACCATTTAGAGAGCTTGGTTTTCATGGAGTTCCTTTCAAAACCTATGCTTTTATTGTTCCTATGGTAAACTATTTGGTAGAGTTGATGGAATTACCTTTCTTAGTAATTTCTATTAGTGATATTGAGATTGTTAACCTTGAGAGAGTAGGACTTGGGTAAAAGGAATTTGATATGGCTATTATTTTCAAAGACTTCAAGTTGGATGTACTCTGCATGTACGCCATTCCTCAATCTTCGCTTGATGGCATCAAGGGATGGTTGAACTCCATGGACATAAAGTATTATGAAAGCAAAATGAACTTGAACTGGTGGCCAATTTTGAAGAGTATTATTGATGATCTAGATAAATTTTTTGAAGATGGTGGTTGGGAATTTTTGAATATGGAAGCTAGTGATTCCGATTCTGATAATTCAGAAGAGTGGGATCAAGGTTATGAACCCTCTGATGTAGAAGAGGAATCAGAATCAGAATCAGATGTGGAAGGTTCAGAAGATGTATCTCTTGTGGAGTCAGAGGAGGACGAAGAAGAAGATTCTAAAGAGGAGGAAGGTAAAATAGGGGATGAATTAGAAGTCAAAGCCAAAAATGCATATAAGGAAAAAGGAGACAAGTCTCATGGTGAAGAGGAAAGGTGGCAACGAAAGGTAAAAGCTATAGGGAAGTCTCAGGCACCTAATATTAGAGATTCAAGAGGAATTCCTGCCAAGAGGCATAAAGTCAGATGAATTGAGTTCATCTACATCCTTCTACTATTTATTCATGCACATAAACGGCCATCTTGTAATCATAAGATTTGAGCTCTATTTACTCATCCTATGCATCAATAAACAACTCAACACAAGAGATGCAAATTGACATATTAACACAACAATATCCAACTAAGTTATTGAAACTCAACTATTGATACCTCTTTCTCCATCCAGATTACAAAATCGTTCCACTTTTTGTTTTGTAACATATTCTTTTCAAATTTCTTTGGATGGCGACCATATTTCTCCTCCTGTCAAAAAATGGCACATGGACTAGTTAAACTAATTAATATGCAATCATTTACTTTTTCCAATGAAATAAAAAAAATCATTTAACATATTAAATATACTTAAAAATGTACATATCAAGGCCTGTAAACCTTTCTGGCCACTGCGATGCGTGTCATGAAGTTTCTCAAGCCTAGCCTTGGAGGCCTTGTCCTGAAACATATACTAATTCAATTTAACTATGCACAAATAAAATTTAAATATCGTTTAATAAACTTGATATAATCTTATGAGAAAATTCAAATACCTACGTACTCTCCTCACTGAACTTCCTCCATGCAACAAACTTCTCATATGCTTTTACAAGCTCTCTCCATACTTTCACACTTACATCCATTGGCCTTTTTTTTGCCTTAGCTCAGGAGGGATTTTTTTTATCTTCTTTGTTTGGTTGCACCGAAATCTCTTGTATTTTTGAGACATTCGTAGCTTTATCTTCTTTACAGACCAACCTGTGCCAAAATCAATCTCCATGTCATGGATAACTGCTTTTTTCAGGTGCATGGGTATCTTTGAGAATGACAAATGTAGATGGTCTTTGAACCGTTGAAGGCATGATTCCTTCATTCTCTTCACAAACATTTTCCCAGCATCCATCATTCAGACTTCCCCTGAAACCACCTCGTGTTCTATCTTCGTATTGTAGCTACCAATGAAAGATTGAAAACATGGCGTGGTGGAACTTTGTGTCCCAAGAGTGGAAGTCTTTGCTCCCTGTTCCACATTCTTAGAGTTTACTGTCACTAATTTCTTCCTGGATCTTCTGCTAGATCTAGGACTGGTTGGGGAATCAATTGATTCCCTTTGACACAATTGATTTGTTTGTAATGTTTGAGGGGCGTTAATAGATTGTTTTTCTATGTATCTGACAAGTGTTGTCTAGTCCACATTAACGAATTTGTTCACTGCGTCTACCCCCAATATGGAAGCCAATTCCTCTTTATCTTTGTCAGTCTCATTTCCCTATATATATATATTTAAATTATATTTCTTCTTTTAGATTTAGAAATAAAAAACTAAAAAGTAAAATTCAAAGAAACAATGGAAACATTTACAAATCTATAAATTGACAATGAATTACCTCATTGTGGCTAGAGTTTGCTGTCAATGCTCGCTTCCCTCAATTGCTTGACATTTTGAGGTGACCTAGGGAAAATTATTTTCATCCAGTCTGTGGAGGGAAACGAAGTACACACTGTCAGGTATGAAAGTTTTCGTCCAGTTTGTGGTATGAAAGTTTTGTTTTGAGGGAAAATATGTTCGTTGGGTTTGCTTAGTGTTGATAACCTAGGGAAAATATGTTCGCTCAGTTTGCTTAGTGTTGATAACCTTATCATGAAAACTCTTTCATAATGCAATCTTGAACAAATTTTTCATGGCATCGATGACTATGGCGCGGCTAGGCAAAAACAAGTTGTTTCTGCATTTATTTTCAGCAGTTGCTTAGCAGTGACTGACCCAATTCCCAGATTTTCCAAGCAGTTCACTATTTCCTTGATACCCAGGTTAGGGAAAGAATATGGAGGCATCCTCGCTTCGTGCTATAATATTTTGAGCAAAAGCTCAAATGGGTAGGGAAATTTTTTTTGTTGGTTTCTCAAAGGTTTTACAATTTATAATGATGGGACAATTTAGAGGTTGCTTGGACTGGTTAGGCCACAAACTAGTAAACAATCACTAATTCAAATGCAATACAAAGAGCAGTAAACAATCATGGATTCAAGCAAGAAAAAATAAATTCTAACCTTACCTATGGTGTTGCAAACTAAATCAAATTTCTCATAAAAATTCAACTTAAAGGCTGACAATCTGCACAAGTTATTTGAGGAGAAGATCAACAAGACAACTAGTTTTTTGGTCAAAATTGTAACATGGAAAAGAGTTTGGAGATTCCTTAGCTTTTATGGTTCTCGGTCCCTTAGGCCGCTTGGTCTCGCGGATTTCATTAAAATATTTCATTCATTCATTAGTTGTTGGTTGTACTCTCTTCCTTTGCGCGACGTTTTTTCATTTTTTGTCGTCTGATTTCTTCCTTCACGCGGGAAAGTTTTAAATTTTTTATTTTGATTCATTAGTCATGCTTTAGTCAGCGTTAGTTAACGCCAACTTTAGCGCCGAATTTTGGTTGTTAATGTAATCTGCTTGGGACATATAAGGCAACGTCAAGTGCACCTAATTTAGCGCCTATCATTGCTGTATAGTGACTATTTTCATTGTTGTGTATCACAAGACCCAGTGTTGAAAATAATTCCAACTCCTACCTTGTTTTTGTGACCACTACTGTCCCGTGGCCTCTTCATCAGCTTAGCGTGGTAGAGCAATTTTTACGCAAGGTGCTCCATCCTTCTCGGTGGTAGTGTGGTGAAAGCTTCTGTGGTGGCACACAGTCTTTCTTCTATTCCTGGCGGTGTTGTGGTGACTCCCGCAGTCCCACAAGTCTTCTACCATTGGTGTGTGGTAGTGCGGTGACCACCGTTGTCCCGCGGCTCCTTCATCAACTCAGTGCGGTATAGTAGTTTTTACCGTGGTCCCGCAAGTTGCTTTTTCCTTCTTGGTGGTAGTGCGGTGAGAGCTTCTGTGGTGAAATTTTTATTCACAGAGGAGGCCATGGAGAGAGGATGTGGATGGCATAGAAATACTAAATTGCTGAGAGGAAAGTGGGTGGAAATAGATGAGACAACAAAATCTGCAGATACAATAGAGGTAAGAAGAGAAAGCAACCTCAACCAAAGGAGGAAGGTGTTTATGAATTCACAAATGCTACAACGTAGAGGAGATAAAGTCATTTTTTTGTCCATGAGGCCTCTGAGGTCAAACTTATTGGTTGAAAATGCACAAGAATGGTGATTAAATGTGATTCTATGATCAAGGGAAAAGTTTGAAAATTAGGATAGCCAAAACATGATATCAATATGTCAAATATATGACTAAAGCGAGGTTTTGTGTTGGATAGCATATTCACTGAAATGATATAATTGGTGTACTAAACATTATTTACTATGTTGTGTATTATAGGGGTGAGATGAGGCCATGGCAACAGATTGTGTCAGACACAACGGATGAAGTGGGACATTAGGTACTCAAATTTTGACTTCACTTAGGAAAAAATGATCTGATGGAATTTTGTGATATGTCCATCTTTTTTCACAGTATTATTGAAATTTATAATGTATTATCCAATCTTGACATAAATTAATGCATGTTGTTGATAATTTTAGATGGAGATTGGAGCAAATGCAGAGCCTAAGCGTTTAACTAGAAAAAGAACAAGATATGTATGTGGACGTGGACCTAAAACTATTAAATCATGTAGATGACAGTGGGTGGAAGAGGATATGACAATGGATACTGCAGACACAACAAATGATTGCACTGAAGAAGAGGTAGGTTAGGACTATAGTACATAGGATGAATACTTTGAGAAAATTGTTGTTTGTGGATGTTCTGTATGTCGTGGAAAGAAACAATTCAAACAAGCGATTGTACAAAGACATTACATATATGATGAGCTTCTAGTCAGTAGTATGCCTCCTACAATCGATTCAAATCCAATAGGAATTGTGGTGAGGAATTTTCCAATTTGATATAAATAACATGTATACTTCATTTAAACATTGTTTTATATTATTTAAATGACTAATTTTTTCTTAATGGATACTTGCAGGATAGATTTCTTAGTTTAAATTTTCCTGGATCACTGACTTCTAGCCTAAAGGGAAATGATCATTTATCAGATGATACATCTAACAAAAATATGTGACAATATACCAGCTCAGAAGATGAGGAATTGACGAAAACAAGTAACAGAACAAGAACCGGTGTGAAGATGCATAATTTGCTTAAAGACAAGGGGAAGGTGGACTACATACCCTATGAGAATGAATGTGATGGAGATGATGACTTGCCCCTGAGTTTGAGATCAATTTACAAAGATAAATTTGATCGTCGACTATATTGCGCTTGGCCTAGTGATCAACAACTACCTAGAGTCTACGAGGTGTTTCAATTTTGGGGATAAAGCTACATGATACGACCCTCCAATATTCATGGAGTGAATCTAGGCCTCTTTATTTTCCAAAATGTACATATGGGATCCAAACATAGAAATAATTTAGAACAAGCCACTAGGAGATTAATTCCATATTATGGTCCATCATATTACAGTGGTGAATGGAGAAGGCTAGTAGAATATAAGCCTAGCATGTCAACATATGGTCTAAATTCGATTATGTATACACATTTTCTCCAATTGAAAAGTGGAAAAGAAATGAATAGAGGTAATCTTATGTATATAGATGGACGTGCATACACACAAAAATATTGCAGGATTCATAAATAGTAGTAAGGGAAGGGACCCTAATGTAAGAGCGAATTGTCAATTTGTTGAGGTTATAAATGATAAAGATGGAGATATGGAAAGAGAGGTTGATAGATTGATAATGGTTGAGGCTATTATGGACCTTACCATTGGGGATGAGTTATTGATTGATTACCCCTTCTTAAAACACACTCTTGCATGAAAGAAGAGGGAAGAACAAGGTCTCCCTAAGGATGTTCTTAAGGGTAGAAAACCAAAGAATAATAAATGAGTATCGACTAATGTTTTATAAACTATGTTGTCAAAATTGTGTTTTATAGCAATTATTGTATAAAAAAGGTAGTCTATAAAATAATGTTTCATTATTCAATTGATGTATATATGTTCATACAATTTATATAATGTCTAATATATGTATGTCGTTCATGTGTAGGTATTTTTCTATGAAGATATTTTGGACCCAAAATGGATATTTGTCATACATTATGATCCAAGATTAAGGCATGTATTTGACGATGCATTAGTGGATACTGAACAAAATAATGATGGCCAAAAAAATGAGAGAGAGGGATTAGAGAACATTGAAGAAATTGACATCCATGATGATATTGAAGATGGTTATGTTCAGGCACAAGAAGACAACAATCCAGAGTTAGATGATGATATGGAAGACAACAATATGGATGGTATAGAAAATGATGATCCAAATACATCTGGTAACAATATAGATGGTCTACAGTCAAATTTCAATGATGATGAAGATGATGTAGGTCAAGATGAGGAGGATGATAATATTAAATACTTGAAAGAACATATGAACATTGACAAAGATACATTGGATGACATTGTAGCAGACAATAATGTTAATGACCAAGACTTCTAAATTTTTTAGAATTATTTGCAATCCATGATTAAAAAAGGATGATTCCTATGGGCTAAACTTTGAAATGCTTTAGTTATATTATGTTGTACTTGGACAATTGAAAACATGTTTTATTCTCCTAGCAAGCTTTTTTATTTTCCATTATAATTCTAGACCAAACAACATTTTGCGGGGATGGCCTTTAACACCAATCTTAATTTGTATGAAGTTCAAGAACCTGTTGTCAAGCAGTAAATTCCTTTCATAGACAGGAAATTTAAAGGCTTCATTTAAGAAAAGATAAGTAGTCTCTTTCTGAGGGTAATCCACATGCAAAAAAGTAAAAAGCACATAAAAAAACAATTGTACAGTAGAAAATCAGATTCAATCAGTTATGTCTTATTTCGCTTGCACACTTATTTGAAAGACATAGGGTATTCACCATACATTTCCCTTGACAAAGCAAACATGTGCTTTCATTTATTTTTACTGTATATCTCAGAAATGAAATTGTTGTTACATAATAATGCACTGAGAAAATAATATATACCAAAAAATGCATAGAAAATGTTTGAAATTTAACATGCCACCTACTGTGTTGTGCTGGAAGGAATCAAGATTAATTGGGAAGAGAAATAAAAATAAAATTTTGATGATTGTACTTAAAAGTGAACAGGATATGAAAAGTGTGGACAATGATGGTGTTGAAATTGAAAACCCGGATTCTGATGATATTACTGTTTTTTGTCATTTGAGATAAAGAGCACATACAATTTTACATACATAGGAAATGAAGATTTGAATCTAGTAAACTGAAAATGTAAACACTATAAGATTTTTCCTGAAACAATAATTCACATACTCACTTACAAAAAAGGGTGAAGCATTTTTTATTCAAACTCTGTTTTATTTAATAGACATAACAGTAAAAGAATATTTACAAGTACAAGAATATATACACTGTTTCATAGAAAATAAGGAATGTTTCATAGAATATACAAGTACGAGAATATATCATCATCATTATATCCTTAATTAATACCTATTGCAATATCCTTAAATTGTTCAATCTTTGGCATGAATTGTTGACAGAAAAAATTAGGATTACTTGGATGCTTCTTCCATTCATTTTGTATCAACATATGTTCATGAAGACACAAAAGTTAATAAAATATTAATGCACGTAATTCACAATTATTTAAATAAGAAACTTTGTTAACTTTATTATTTTTAAATAGTTTCCATTTTTATGTTGAACATGTAACAAGGCAAAATAAGAAAATTTTCAAAAAAAATAGTAGCTCTACCAACATCCACAATAAATGCTTTACTGTATCAGCATATTCATTCACATAAGCACAATATTGAGGCTCAATAACTGATATTCATTCAAATATAAGAAGAAATTAGTATGGAAAACATAAGAAAAATACTGAATGATAACATAGTCATGGAGAATCTCTGATAATAAGATGTTCTCCACTATATTGGTTCAATTGATATATATTAATAATAGAAGTCTTCAAAATGGAAATGATATATGATGATGATAATTTAAAACTAGGCCTTGGTTTCCTATTTATATAGGAAGCAACAAGCTATAGGCCTTTTACAAAAATAAATGACCTTTCATAACTACTTCTTTTACTAACAACTATTTAATTAGCATAATTAAGGAAATAACAAGACTTAAGACATTTTGACATATGGTTCCATTATTCAACATAGAAGACCCGTGATCATTGATCTGGCAAAGTGTTCCTCTCCATGATGAACGTCCAAATTCTCTCGCCTCAGTGTCCAATTCTTATGAAACCAAATACTTTTCCTCCAATTGATACACCGTAAAATCTGATGGCCACTTATATTCTTGGATCTTTTGCATGTTTGCAAGATGAGTTTTCCATTGACTATCTAGTAATGCATTTGTATCATTAAAAAACTTTAGGTATCCCACATCAAGAACAATCAACCCATCCATGATCTAATTTAGCTTGGGAAGACTGGTATCATCATCCTCTGGTTGTATATGAGTTACACACTTATGAAGAATCTAACTGAATTCTTTCTTCCACTTATCCAAGTCCTCCAACTAATCACCATCTCTCACGATTTCAGGTATATACCACTGTTTGTAGGTATGGAATAAATCCATTCGTGTTACAATATTTTTATCAAACCCTTGTACATACTGAAATTCATCAATAATCATCTTCTCAGTTTGTTTAGTTGGCTTAATGTTGTGGGTGCATCAGGACTTCTTTGTAGAACTTTGCATAACTTATCCAAAATGTGGTGAATAGGCTGCCACCTTTTGAACAAAGGATCTAATACAAGCATATGCGTCTTTATTTGATCCATTGCTTGCGGAAGAGTTCTATAACTATCATGCACATTCTCCAGTTTATCCATAACTGATTTTATCTTGTGCTCAAGAATCTTTTCTATAACTTCAAAAATTCGTCTTTTCACTTCATCCTAGGTTTGATTGTTGGCCTTCTTTACATCATCCACTTCCTTCTCTGGAGTTTTTACCTGTTCTATAGAAATGTTCTTCACAATATCCATTGGAGCAATAGGAGGCTTGTATAACACCATCTCCTTGCTTTGTGGAGTTAATTGTTCTTTCATTTTGACATTTTCCATGAACAATTTATTAACTTCATCATTTAGGAACCTTTATTCCTTTTCATACTCCTTCAATTTGTCTTCTAATCCCTTAATAGTTGCTCGAGTGAACATGGCCAAATGCATGGTCATTGTGGCTGCCTCCAAACGGGTGGTATCTTGTATTGTCCTTACCATTTCCGCCCCTTTCATCCCTTGAATTACATCCAATAATTTTGGATTATGTGTATTTTTCTATTTGATTCATATGGCCAGGGTTTCAATCTTTGGGTTATACCTAATTCCACTCACATCTTCATCGAAGTCAAATTCTGCAACTAGCATTGGATCTTCCTGAGCCCGCACTTGATCAAGCAAAAACATTTTCTTTAATTCCAAGCTAGGGAAAATGAGCATATTGCTCTTCAAGACCATTTCTCTAGCCTTCTGGGGGCTAATGTCAATGTTGTCAACTCTTAATTCCTAGAAAGTCTATGCTACCATTTCATTTTTCTCTGATTCTTCAATTCTTGCTTCAGCTAATTCCATCCTCTTGAAATTGTTTTATCTTCATCTTCAACAAGAAATCCTTAAACTCAGGAGTCTTAATGAATTCATCATCTTCTATGAATCTCTTGGCTGCAATTTCCCTTTCATCTTCATGTACCTTTGTACTTGTTTTTTCTACATCACCCATCCTTTCCTCATGTTTATGGGCACTGGTCTCAAGGACTGGATGATCAACTTCAATATCACCTTTCAATGTCTGCAGTAATGTAGCCACTTCCTTAGTATTACCCACCTCTTCAGTATCCTCATAAGGTACTAACTGTTCAATACTTCCTGTCTTCTGTCTTTTGGGAGGTAACTACTCCATGGGAGGCTCAGAGGTTTCACCTGGGGTATGCTATGCAGTTGCACCACTATGATGTTCTTCGAGACATGCTTCCTTCTTTCTGTACAAGTCTTCATATCTACTAATTATCAATTCTATCTTCTTGATGGGGTCCTTTTCCTCAACAAAGTATCCTAGGAAATCCTTGGACCTCTGCTTCATCTGTTCTTCAACCTTCTTCATATATTCCCATTTTTTCCTTCTACTAAATACATCATTATACGTAATGCAGTTCCTTATGACATATTCTTCAAAATCCACTTGGTGTGGCACTCACTTTGGTAAGAAGATTGTGCCTTATGTTGTTCATATGATTTTTAGGGTCAAAGGCTCTTTCTTTTCTAGATTTCAATGCATATCTTGTCTTCAAATAATATTGTAACTCCTCTAGTGTGTCTGAGCCTATAGTCCAATCTTCACACTTGGTTTGGTTTGGCAGGAACGTGCCTTTCTTCTGCTTGTGCATTACATCTTTCTCCATCCACATCATTTTCCACATAAATTCAAGAAATGCTAATCTGAGGGGCACAAATTTTGGTAGTATGTGTGGAGCAACAGGGCATCCATAAACTCTTATTATTGTAACTTCCGGGAGGAAGAACCAATCTCCAAAATTGTGTGTATGACCTTGCTTTGGTCTTAAAGCCAAAGGTCTCACTAGTTGCAACATTTTGGTTGTCAATCTTGGTATTGCATACCCAAGAACTTGAAGGATTTTGTGTACAAAGTCTTCATAGAATACAACAAAGCTTGAATTCTTGCACCGACTGTCCCAAATATAGCACCATTTTTGGACAGGTGTGGGATTCCCTTGCTCATCTATTGTAGCCAAGTCCATTATTTTAGTCCATTGGTCCCTATTTTGGTACAATATCAGATGACACAGTAGGGAATAGTGTCTGAATGTAATCGGTGCTCTATCCTCTATAACTTGGGAGAATTCATCATCTAATGCCTTCTCAAGGTATGAAGCAAAGTCATATTCAATATTAGTTTAAGGGTTTTGAATTCTCATGGCCATCATCATTAGGCTTATTTGCATTTTATCTTGAGCATCTATCCCCAACACTTGACAAAGAGCTAAATATGTATTCACAAAGTAATATTGAAAATCTATCACATTAAATGGTTCAATAGTGGTAGTAGAGATGGGGAATGTTCTGTTACCAATGCCTCTTTTCATATATAGGGGTACCTCATCACTTCTATAAGTCCTTTTTAACCTAGCATAATCCTCCTCACTTTTCTGCAGGTTTATCTTGGTCAGAGCATGCTTGTTTAAGCCAAAACACTCAATGATGGCTTTTCTAGTTACTTCTACCAATATTGTGCCATTTGGAAACCTTACTGTTTTGGTAGCTGAGTGATAGTGTTTGGCTAGCAATCTGATAAATTCTACATCAACAAACACATTTGGGACAATCAACCTTTCTATATCCAACATCCAAGCATTTGACACTAGAATCTCCTTATTTCTCTTACTGTAAAAATACCAAAATAGATCCCATCTAGATTTGGAAATGAGGGCATCCCTACAACTTTGTGAGGTGTCCACAAGAAACTTCTTATTACCGTCTTTAGTAGACCTTGGAAGTATATCTAATATTGACTGATGGAGTGGTCTCTTTTTTACTTTAGGTTCTTCATCTTTAATTTTAGGTTGACTTTCTTTTACTTCTGATTGTTTTCTTTTAGGAGGCATGTTTCAATTTTCTCTACTATGGCTTCAGATGACAAAACCTTGAAATATTTTTTATATTAACAGAGCTCTTTTAGAGAGTTTTCATGCACTTACCCAAGTATTTCACGCTTGCAGGAATTCTTCTTCTCGTATCCTTAGCTCCTTCCACACTAGTGCACTACAATTGGGAAAACTCAATTATCTTTGGATGGCGCGGTATTCAGTCATATTAGTTTTGGCAACCCTTAATAATTTAATAGCATTTAATTTTGTTGACTGATATGATTTTCTGTATTTATTGTTGTAAATTGTAATGATGCCACGTTTACCTCACTACCGCCTTGCTCAAGGATTCTTGCTACGGGGTTGCAGTGTATATCGCTCTACCACATATGTTTCTCACCTTCCCAACAGTATAGCGGTGTATGATTTTGATCATTACTTGAAGAGTTTCAAAGAGACAATCTTATTTGTCTTACCAATATCTCAATGTATCATCGACATTAGCTCTCTTGTTCCTCTGATGTTGGTTTCCGGTGTCGATGAGACAAGTTAATACCTCTTGTCAATATGCCATTGTCTCATCGATATTTTCCTTCAGCAGTATTTCTTTATATATTAGTGTAACTCTGCCATGTCGGGGAGACTTGTGATTATCATTGTGGTATAGCGATGTTCTGCCCTTCCCTTCTGTTGTTTACCGCACTACTTCCTTGCTCAAGGATTCTTGCTGTGGGTTGCGATGTATACCGCTCTACCGCATATGTTGCTCACCTTCCCAGTGGTATAGCGGTGTATGCTTTTGATCATTACTTGAAGAGTGTCGATCAGACAATCTTATTTGTCTTACTGATATCTCAATGTCTCATCAACATTACTTCGTTATATCCAAGAGTTATGTTTTGATGAGACATATAAATAAGTCTTTTCGACATAGCGGTGTCTAAACCAATGCTAAACTCGAAGCTAAACTCAAAGCTAAAGTTAGAGCTAAAAGAGGCACTACACTCGAAGCTAATATCAGTGCTAAAGATGGTGTTATTTAGGGCACTAATTAACGCCTAAATTATCACCGAGTTGTACTGGTCGGCACAATAAACGCCAAAAATTGTGCCATCCCGATAAATAGCGCCGACGTTTTTTAAAAATTGCTAAAAAATACATTAAAACAGTGGGTGGAAGCAAAAAATGGAGAAAAAAGTGGAGCAAATCACAGAGATTTGTTGTAGTGGATGCTTGGAAAAATTTCTATCAAAGCATAATAGTAAGCAATAATACCGTAGAGAAGGCAATGAACTATTTGAAAAAATGCTTGAAAGAAATGCGGTCTTATGGTGATGGAATGTCGTGACATGCATGTGTTTGTAATGGCATTCCATCACCATGAAACCCCATTTCTTTGAGGCATTTTTTCAAATAGTTCACTACCTTCTCTATGCCACCACTGTTATCGTACATGTCTATGAAGGAATTTTATCAAACGGTTCACTGGATTGCTACTATGTGTAAAAGCCTAAAAACACGTGCTTTTGAACAAGATATGGATAGGGAAAATAGTAAGCATGATAGTCAGAAATATATAGTTTAATAAGTACTCAAAATTTTGTTCATTATCTCATACATTATAAGTCATGGCGTGGATCACTATTGTAGTTTTCGTGATTGAATAATTTATTGTTTTTTTTTAATTTGTTGCAAGCGGAAACACCTCAAAATGATCAGATGGAAATGGACATCGGTGTTTCATCTGCTATAGAATCCTCGATGGCTTTGACAAGGGAGGTATGAGGCAAATTACTAAATTTCAATTTACATTCGTTGTTATAGATGTTAGTTAGTGAAAAATCAAACCCTTATTGATTCGTAGTTTAATTTCTATTTGGATGGTTTATACAGGGCTTCATCATGCCTCAACATGGGAATTTGAATATTTTTCTCGTGGAGAGTGATCATCAGATGGCGGTAAGTGATTATTTTGTTAAATATATTATTTTTTTTTAATGTAATTTCTATATATTAATGTCTTTACATCTTATTGTAACAGATAAGACTTCACCAAGAACTAAACACTAGTAGGAGCACTAGGAGTACTCCTCGACCGCAACATAAACAAGTGACAAATGTATCGCCATCCGATTGACAAGCAAAGGGCAAGAGTTTATTTTGTGAGCATGGCGAGCGATGACTTTTGATTCCAGAGCCCTTTGTTGTATGCCTATATGGCATTTTTGTACATATTTTGTATTGGATATATTTGACATTGTATGCTTATATGGCATTCTCGTAAGCCTATATGGCTATTTTGTACCTATATTTTATACTTATATTGACATATATTGATGTATGCCTACATGGATATTTGGTTAATACAATTTTTTTTCATCGATGGTGTCCATATTTGCATTATAAATCCATGGTTCAATAGATATGAGTTACGTGTATTCAAGTGTAGACTTTACAACTTACATGTATACTTTGTGACTTCGTGCATTCCAATGTATACTTTGTGACTTACGTGTTTTCATGTGTATACCTTGTATTCATGCATATACTTTGTATTAATTTGTGTATACTATGTATTCGTGTGTATACTTCAAGGCTTACATGTTTTTGAGTACTTGTGCTTCCCTTATTCACATGTACATGTTTGACTGATTCACATGTATACTTATTAATTGGTTATCCCTAGCATTGATCATTGTTGTCCTTCATGGTTTGTCTTGAATATTAATTGATTGATGCTAAACAACTTTATTAGTCAATGCTAAACAACTTCAATATTTCTAGGTAACTCTAGTAGAGTTACAAATTCCAAAATTGCACAAATTGAAAAGAAAATATTAACTGTAAATAAATGCATTGATTATTAATTTGATAATTGATTAAGAATGAGTATAAAATATATCAAGAGATGAGCCTTCTAGAATGGCAACTGCCAACTAGAAAATAGGAAAAGCATTCCCAATACTTTGAAAGTAATAATCCACCCAAAATTTCAACCAGAGAGAAGTAATGCAGAGTAGGGAGACCTTCAATTACCAATCACAAATTCAACGAATTTCAATAAGTCTTCAATCTCCAAAACCCTAACTAGGGTGATTCCCTTCACAACTTCACTATTTGCCTTGTAGGTCTGCAGACCTAGTTTCTTGGACCTATCTCACAACTCCACTCTCAAACCCATTAAAAAATTATATTTTTAGACACCCTTTAAGGAATACCAAAACATATATCAAAATATCATATAACTTTTTTGGAATAAATCCCTCAAACTGATGCTTCTACGTTGTCCCCTTAAGCCAAATAGGCCTAATTTACAAAGCAACTCTCCTCTAAACAATCTGCCAACCCAAAATACCTATGGAAAGTCATTTACTAGTCTATAAAACCACCAAATCTACAAATTTTAGCCAGTGAACTGCTCATTAAGTCCTCTTTATACAAAACCCTCATTTTTAGTAAGTTACAAAGGGATTTACTAAAAATCCCACTTCCCAACTTCTTTACGCTTCACCAATGCATCAAGCATGCTTAAAATGTCTTGTGCATACTTAATCTATCACCAAAATTTGTTTCCCCAAGAGTTTTCCTCACCTACCCACCTATCAAATTTCACTCAAAACATTCAAATTTGACAACTAGGGCATCATGCCCAAACCCCCAAATGACCTCTCCTACTCCCAAAACCATTCAATCAACTAAATCCTACCATATTGGGCCCATTCCACTCAGCTATAGGAGTTACAGTTAGTGGAATGGGCCATAATCACATTTTTATGTCTTTAAAACCTTAAAATTGGAGTCTCAGACCTGCCTACAGGGAAAACTCAATAAGATTCTACAACCCTAATGAGAACGCCTCAAACTCAGTCAAAATGATAGATAGAACACTAAAATAACAATTCAAATCAATTTGGAGTCACCATAAGGTCGTACAGGCCATGCAACTACTCTGCAACAATAATATTCAATAGAAAAGATACAAAATTTCAATGAAAACAAGAGCTTTATTATTCAATCTTTCAGAAAACCTCCAACAACCTTCATCCATCAAGTTTCCAACATATTTTAAACCTTAACCAACCTATTACAACCGTTCTAACTTCCCTTTGAATGCAAATGACAGTTGGGCTTCCTCAATTTTACATTTTTTCTGCACTTTTACAACTTTTCAATATTGCATTTTTGACAATTTTGCAAAAATGTGAATATAAACTCAATGACTCCTAATTACCTATTAGATGGTCTATTAGGACCTTATTGAATTTAAAAAAACTCAAACACACCTAAAACTATCAAAAGACCTCATTTGACAACATTAACACAAAATGCATTTGGTGCCCCTGCACCAAGAAGGCTTATTTAAGATCCTTGAGCAATGTATTTTCTAATGCTCCCTTGTTCTTACATATCTCAATTCAGTTTAATCCAAAGAGTTCCATAAAAAAATGCTTTCAATTGGTATTCCTTGAGATGATTCATAAAAAGATTCCAATATATTTAATCATTTGATTCGAACAAATCAATTAAGCAAAGGATAGATAATCTTCACAACACTTGCAAAACATAATATTCATAGTAGATGAAGTAGTGTTTCAGTGTGAAAGAGGACCATGCTTAGCGTAAACGTACCTATCGAGAAGTGTTGGAGCAGTTTGTTTGGTCACACGAATTGCAAAACGAAAGGTGCACCACTTTGCAATTTTTCACTGCTTGCATTTGACACTTTTTCCATCAAGTGAAAATTAGACACCACGAGAAAATGAATCCGAGATAACAAAAGCTGAGAGAGGTTATTGTAGAGGGGTTCAACGCAATCTCATAGGTTCAGACGAAGATTTTGTAAGCATAACGTTTTTTGAGTAATAGCCCGTCAAAGATTACTTCCCTTTTGCACTTTGGACCCTTAAGGGATCAAGCTAGTTGAATGTAGCTCAGTGTGATTCCATGTGTTTGGGTGTGAAAGAGAACCATTCTTAGCATAAACATACCTATCAGGATGCATTGGAGCAGTATTTTTGGTCACACGAATTTCAAAACAAAAGTTGCACCACTTTGCAACTTTACATTGCTTGCATTTGACACCTTTTCCATCAATTGAAAATTGGACACCACGGGAAAACGACTCTGAAATAACGAAAATCGAGAGAGGTTATTGTAGAGGGACACAACACGATCCCATAGGATAAGACAAGAGTTTCTAAGCATCACAATATGCGAGTAACAACATACTAAAGTTTGCAACCATTTTGCACTTTGGACTCTTAAGGGATTGATCTGGTTGAACATAGCTTGAAGCGATTCCGTGTGTTTGGGTGTGAAAGAGAACCATGTCTAGTGTAAACATACCTATTCAAACATGTTGGAACAATTTTTTTGGTCACATGATTTGCAGAATGAATGTTGCACCACTTTTCAACTTTCAACTCCTTGCATTTGACAACTTTTTCCCCAAGTGAAAATTTGCCACCATAGGAAAATACCTCTGAGATAGCAAAAAATAAGAGAGGTTATTGTAGAGGGGCCCAACATGATCCCATAGGATCATGCAAGAAGTTTCTAAGCATCATGGTATCCGAGTAACAATATGTTGAAGTTTGCAGCCATTTTGCACTTTGGACTCTTAAGGGATCGATTTGGTTGAATGTAGCTCAGAGCAATTCCACGTGTTTAGATGCAAAATAGGACCATGCCTAATGTAAAAATACCTATTCAGACATGTTGGAATAGTCTGTTTGCTCACATGAGTTGCAAAATAAAAGTTGCACCACTTTGCAACTTTCAACTAGTTGCATTTAACAACTTTTTTCTCAAATGAAAATTCGCCACCACGGGAAAATGCATCCGAGATAGCGAAAACCGAGAAAGATTATTGTAGAAGATATCAACTTGATATCATAGGCTCAGACAAGAAGTTTCTAAGCATCAAGGTATTCGAGTAACAACATGCTGAAGTTTGCAACCATTTTGCACTTTGGACTCTTAAGGAATCGATCCGGTTGAACGTAGCTTGAAGCGATTCTGCATGTTTGGGTGTGAAAGAGGACCATACCTATGGTATAATACCTATTCAGATGTGTTGGAATAGTTCGTTTGGTCACATGAGTTGCAGAACGAAAGTTGCACCACTTTGTAACTTTCAACTACTTCCATTTGACAACTTTTTTCCTAAGTGAAAATTCACCACCACAGGAAAATGCCTCCGAGATAGAGAAAAATGAGAGAGGTTATTGTAGAGGGGCCCAATGCAATCCCATAGGATCAAATGAGAAGTTTCTAAGCATCATGGTATCTGAGTAACAACATGCTGAAGTTTGCAACCATTTTGCACTTTGGACTCTTAAGGGATCGATCTAGTTGAACGTAGCTTGAAGTGATTCCGCATCTTTGGGTGTGAAAGAGGATCATTCCTAGCGTAAAAATACCTATTTGAATATGTTGGAATAGTCTATTTGGTCACACGAGTTGCAGAACGAAAGTTGCACCACTTTGCAACTTTCAACTACTTGCATTTGATAATTTTTTCCCCAAGTGAAAATTCACCACCACGGGAAAATGCCTCCAAATTAGTGAAAATCAGAGGTTATTGTAGAGGGGCCCAACTCAATCCCATAGGATCAAACAAAAATTTTCTAAGCGTAATAACATCTGAGTAACAACATGCTGAAGTTTGCAGCCATTTTGCACTTTGGACTCTTAAGGGATCAATCCAGTTGAAAGTAGCTTGGAGCGATTCCGCATGTTTAGGTGCGAAAGAGGACCATGCCTAGCATAAAAATACCTATTTAGATGTGTTGGAACAGTCCGTTTGGTCACACAAGTTGCAGAACGAAAGTTGCACCACTTTGCAACTTTCAACTACTTGCATTTGACAACTTTTTTCCCAAGTGAAAATTGGCCACCACGAGAAAATGCCTCTGAGATAGAAAAAATAGAGAGAGGTTATTGTAGAGGGGCCCAACATGCTCCCATAGGCTTAGACGAGAAGTTTCTAAGCATCACGATATCCAAGTAACAACATGTTAAAGTTTGCATCCATTTTGCACTTTGGACTCTTAAGGGATCGATATGGTTGAATGTAGCTTAGAACGATTCCATGTGTTTGGGTGTGAAAGAGGACCATGTCTAGCGTAAACATACCTATTTAGATGCATTGGAATAGTCTATTTGGTCACACGAGTTGCAGAATGAAAGTTGCACCACTTTGCAACTTTGCACTGCTGGCATTTGACACTTTTTCCATCAAGTGAAAACTAGACACCACGGGAAAACCACTATGAGATAACAAAAACTGAGAGAGGTTATTGTAGAGAGGCCCAATGTGATCTTGTACAATCAGATGGATATTTCGTAATCACCACGGTTTTTGAGTAATAGTCTGTCAAAGATTGCTGCCCTTTTGCACTTTGGACCCTTAAGGGATCGAGTCGGTTGAAGGTAGCTCAGAGTGATTCCGCATGTTTGGGTGCAAAAGAGCACCATGCCTAGTGTAAATCCACAACTTTTGATCAAAGAATCACTTCCTATGACACCAAAACATGAAACCCTCACTTTATGCCATTCTAAAGGGGTTTATTAAAAAACACTATTCCAGGCTTCTACACAGCCAACCAAGGCCTCAAACACCTTTAGTTATGTCTGCACATGCTTGAAGGTTCATCAAAATCTGTTGCCCCCAAGAGTTTCTACAACTTCCCTCCTCTAACCATTAAATTTCACTCAAAATACATAGTTTGACAATTAGGGCATCATTCCCAAGCACTCAAATCGCCTTCCCTACCCTTCCAAAGCTTCAAAAACTTCATATATGCCTGCTCATGCCAAATCAATCATCTCCCAATCTTGCCTAAGACAATTTCACCAAAACCCAACATCTAAACTCCATTTTAAAGCCAAAATTCACCCAATTTCCTCTGGGACAACAACCAAAAAAATTCCTAAACATTTTCCCTACTCCTAAATCTTATTCCTACATCTAATTCCTACCATGTTGGGCTTCTTGAAGTTTACATTTTTTGCACTTTTTTCACATTGACAACTTTTCATTTTTTGCAAATTTACATCATTTTGACAAATATGCAACATGAACTCCAAAATGACCCCAAAACCAACTAACATGACTTATTACATTATAAATTGGTCTAATATGACCTTATTCAATTGAAAAAACTCAAAACACAAAACTAACTTAAGACTTCCATGAACCAATTTTTCTCAAAAACCTTGGTGCCCCTACACCAAATTTCAATATTTGAGTAAATCTCATTATAAGTAAATCTCATTACAATGCCTTAGGTACTCTGTTCTCATAGATCTTTTACAATGTCACTCATACATTCAAGATTCTCTTATAATGTCTACATCATAGGTGCTCATGATGAGGTTAATTTCAAATGAGTAACTTGACATTCCCTCACCAAGCTTCACACACTCTTTTATAATGGCTTCAAATTAGAATTGAGATTTGTCAAGATTATCAAAATAAGGATGTTGCATTGATTTTTTGGCTGAGATCATCTTTGATGGCTCATAAATCAACATTTTCTGCAAGGAGAGACCAATAAATTTTTAGTAGTTTACTTACAAATACGCAAAGTAAAAGAAGAAAAATAAAGAGCATCCAAAATGGAAATGAAATGAAAATAGATGGAAGGCACTTACAAACAAAAAATCCACGCCATTTGGTTCCAACTCAGGAACCACAAGGCATAAATCTTGATGCTTCCATTGAGGATAGGCATGCCAGTCTCTATACTTTAACTCATCAAAGCATTACACCACTCGACGATTGATCTTGCATCTGTCAACTTTGCACTGTCTTTATACTTTAACTCTTCTCACGCTAATGATCTTTTCACACATGCTCCTACACCATCATGTTCCCCTTTCCATGCCCAACCTCACAAAATTTCCAAATATGCTCAACACCTGTAATGACATGCATCATGCTCAACCAGTAGAACATGCGCAAGTTCTTGAACTGTGTTGCACAGTTATCCGACCATATTATATGTCGATCGTATGCTATGGCCCTCTGAGCCAAATCACTGTAGAACATCTAGAAACAACCTTGCACGAACTTTGAGAATGTGTGAGATCATCACTAATATAAAAGTGATACTCCCTCAAAACCTTCCTTTGGTCCTTTGTACTATCAGCTGCATGAATGAATGTTATGTGCAAAAATATTGAAACCTATGTGGAGTTGTAATACTGTGATTGCACCTCATGTTGTGGCTATAGAGTGTAGTTCTCTACACAGTCAACCACTGATACTATGATTCCAACTGGAAAGGTGTCCTTGCATAACTTGAATTGTGTGTCTAACCATTGGGCTCTATGGGTATGCCTTGCATACTCATACACTATATTGTCACAAAACATGGACATAATCTAATACACTGGAATCTTATGAATAACCAAATCACACCTTTTTTCTTGAGACCCATCTTTTGTAATGTATGCCACTGTTTTATACTTCCTGAACTCTACTAGTTTATGTCCCACCTCATCTGTGAAATAGATGATGGCCAAATATTTTGATAATAACTCTCTTGAAGATGTTAGTGGGGCTTCTATGCCACAATCCTGCAAAACATCGTTAGTATGCAAATCTAAACATATAGAACGATAAACATCATAATGGTTAGAGAATTCAATATGTAGTCTACAACAAGTAGTGTGTGTGATTTATATTGACATAAAAAGGTTTAAGCATTTCAAAAAATCTTTGACAAATACTAATTTGAGGATAATCCTTTTGAAATTTATGAAAAAATTGGGTTTGAGTCATATCCAAAAAATATTTTGGATGTGGCTCACAATTGTGACTACCGATTCTCCTTCTTAACACATCCCTTTGATTCAGATATGGACTTGTGTTACTCTTCCAATAATCTTCAATTAGTGTTCTCAATGCTTCAACAACTTTTTTATCTTTTCGTGGCAGTCTCCCCGAGAATTCCCATAATTCATTTGAATTGGTGCCTTCAATTCTTTGCCGCCTTTGAACGACTTTTGATAAAGTTTTTCTACTAGTTCTCATTTGTTCACTCGTATTTCCAATGAGAAGAGCTCTCTTTGTTTGACTACTTACCAAAGTCGATGTAATGACACATCGGGTGACATTACTATCCTTTGAGTGTGAGGTCTTACCCACACTCTCATAAGCATCCATTAGATTATTCACAATAGTGTTTTCACTTGATGCATTCAATGTTCTCAATCCAAGAGTCTTCATGATGTTTCTATACTTTATACCCCACATCATTTCAACAAATAGTTGACATCTTGAGGTCTCATTTAGCCTTTCAAAAATTTTTCCAAATCTTATCAACATATCTTCTACAAGTGTGTGTTGGAATCTTACCTTCCATGTGCTACAAAATATCCTCATCAATATTAATCAAATACTTTGGCTTTCTATGCAAAATTCTAGGTGGTGTTCTCCTAGGTACATACATCTCAACATTAAATTTTTTATCAATATTTAATTGAGGTGGGCTAGATTGCGTACCTTCGATTGAGGGTGGAGTAGAAGACATACCTTGAGGTTCACATGGGGATGATGGCATACCTTCTTCGTCAAATCCGAGTGATGATGTACTCTCAACTTGAGATGTGGTGGATGGTGTCCAACCATATTCACTTGCGATAGATGGTGTCACGATAGATGGTGTCCCTCCATATTCACTTGCGGTAGATAGTGTCCCTCCATATTTGCTTGCGCTTAATGGTGTCCCTTCATATTCACTTGTGGTAGACGGAGAGTCTCCAACTACGGTATCTGAATCTATCCTACCACGACGCTTTCACATTTGTGCCCTTTGTGCTGTCAATTCCTATTCTCTTTTTGATGATTGAGGTTCCTCTTCAATTGGCTTGTTTTCGTCAATCGTATCCAATTTCTTCTTTTCATGATATGCCGCCACCCATTCTCTCTCCTTTGCTTTGAAGGTTTCATACTCTTCATCTGTTAGTTTATTCCTTCTTCATTTCTTTGGCATGGTGGATAATTTTACCTGTAGCATGGTAATGAGATGAATATTAGTTCCTAAAAAATGTGTCCATTCAAATAAATGAAATATATGTCATTCAAGGCTTCATAAAAAAATACTTACAATCATCCTGTAGAAGAGTATTTCTAGCATAGACAAAGGTGGTGCAGGGGCACCATAGGAGTCTAATTTTCAAGTTTTGTCAATCTTGGTTATGTAATTGGTTTTAGGTAGGTTTTAGGTGTTTTCATCTAAATAAGGTCTTGTTAGACCATTTTCATATTGTATTAGGCATAGTAGGGTTAAAAGTTGCAAAATGCAAAATTTTGTAAAAATGTTGTTAAGGAAAAGTTACAAAATTGCAATAATTGGAATACCATCAGTCATGGGAGATGAATAGTCAGTTGTGTCGGTTATTCCTGATGTAAGAAGGCTATTAAGGCCAAAAAAATCTTGATGTAAGGTGGTTGTTCATGTTTTGAACAAGAAAATCAATCAAAATCATTGAATTTTCTGAATTTTTACTATTTTCTTGCTACTATACTGCTCTATACAAATTTGTACAACTTGGGTTTGATATGAAACTCATTTAAATCATTAGGTAGGTTAAATAGCTCCATTTTGGAGGTGGTTTGATTGAATTCCATCAAGAAACAAAGATTTTACAATCAATTTACTGACTGCGGGTATGAAATTCCGAGTTTAAGGGTTTTGAGGTTGTAAAAATGTATTAGTGCCACATTCCACCTATTTTTTCTTTTGTGACTTGGTGGAATGGGCACCAATAGAGTATGTTTAGGTGTAGGTGTAGGTTTTTAGCATTGAGGAAGTGAAGATATAGAGTTCGTGTTGCTACTCCAAGTGATTTTATGTGATTTCCATGCAAGAATGGATGCCTACAAGTTATGATATGAAGAAATAACAGTGGTAAATGTTGGGAGATAGTTTGTTTAGCTTGTGAAAACCCAATTCAATTTGTTTTAAGCTATGTCAAGTTGTATGGAGGTATGGAATGATTACTTACAATAAACCCTCACTATTTGAGCATAGTTTAAGCATTTAAGCAAGGGTTTAACGAATTGCTACATTAGTGAGCGATTTCTTTGATGGAGATTGATGATTTAGAAGTTTTATAACCTATTTAAGATTTTCCCATGGTTTTTTGATGTTGTGGAGTGATTTTGATGGTACTTGCTTTGTTAAAAAGGCCTAATTGAGCCTTGTAGCAGCAAGAAAGTCAGTTTTAGGTGAGTATTTTTCAAAGTAAGCATACTTGATTTATCTATATGTTTAATTAGGCCTTAATGGGTTCTCATAATTGCTTTCAGTTTTTGGAGATCTAAATTGGTTGGGAAATTATACCTATTTTTGTGCTTAAGGACTACTACTAGCCTGTGAGCCAATTGAGAGTGAATGTTTAGGGAAGAGATAGATCAGAGTTTTAGGAACCTTTCCTTGGTTTGAGTCAATTATTTTAATGATTTTTAAGGTTGTTTGAGGATTCAATAAGAGGTTTTATGCCCTGGTCTCAGTTTTGGGTGTTTGTATCAAGAGCTTTGTGAAAAGAATGATGAGTCAAAGGTGGATGAATATGAGAGAATGAAAGAATTATTTTTTGATGGAATGCCTTAAAGAAATGTGGTAATGTGGCATGCCATGATTACAAGATAGGCTCAAAATGGAAGCATGGACAAAGCATGTGAATTAAAATTCCTTAGCAAGCTAGTGGAGCATTGACAAGCTAGCTCACTCACTAGCCTACCAATGCGCTAGGGTTGGGAAGGTAGGGGCAGCATATGCCTCATAGAAATGGGGTCTCACGGTGATGTAGGGTTGAGAAGGTAGGGCAGCATATGCCTCATAGAAATGGGATCTTACCATTCTCACAGTGATGTAGGGTTGAGAAGGTAGGGGCAACGTATGCCTCATAGAAATGGGGTCTCATGGTAAGACCCCATTTCTATGAGGCATACACTGCCCCTACCTTCTCAACCCTACATCACCGTGAGACCCCATTTCTATGAGGCACATGCTGCCCCTACCTTCTCAACCCTACATCACCATGAGACCCCATTTCTATGAGGCATACGCTGCCACTACCACCTCAACCCTACTGCATTGGGGTCTCACTCACTAGCCTGCCAATGCGGTATGGTTGAGATGGTAGGGGTAGTGTATGCCTCATAGAAATGGGGTATCATGATAACCATGAGAACCCTCTATGAGGCATACGCTTCCCCTACCTTTTCAACCCTACTACATTGGCAAGCTAGTGAGCTCACTCACTAGCCTGCCAATGCGGTAGGGTCAAGAAGGTAGGGGTAACATATACCTCATAGAAATGGGGTCTCACAATGATATACTAATCACCATGAGACCCCATTTCTATGAGGCATATGTTGCCTCTACCTTCTCAACCCTGGAGCATTAGCAAGCTAGCTCACTCACTAGCTTGCCAATGCGGTAGGGTTGACAAGGCAGGGGAAGCATATGCCTCATAGAATTGGGGACTCATGGTGATGTATATCATCGTGAGACCCATTTCTATGAGGCATATGCTGCCCCTATCTTCTCAATCCTACCGCATTGGCAATCTAGTGAGTGAGCTCACTATCTTTCCAAGCTCACTAGCTTGTCAATGCTACCACATTTTGCATACATTTATATGAAAACATTATTGTCAAAAAATTCAAATGCTTTGTCCATGCTTCCATTTTGAGCCATGATTGCAATATAGGTTGCAACTTTCCCCATGTTGCTAACTTAGCCTTGAATAAAGAGTCTTGAAACCGTGGAGAGAATGTTTAGAATCCCTTGTAGATAGACTAATCAAGGAAACATTTAAAACATATCACAACATAAGTGATGAGGTAGGATTTAGAAATAGAGATGAAAACCAAAATAGTTTCTAAGATCTATCAATGTGGGAGGAGTATATTCCAATTTTTTAGAGACATGTATGAAAAATTTGGTAGCATGGACAAGGCAATCAGCTGCTTGGTATAATTGTTTGAAAAAATACCTCAATGAAAGCTTTGGAGAGTGGTATGCACATCCATTATGAAGGATTGAGAAATTATATTTTATTTTACTTCCTTAAAAATTATGTCATATATATGTGTATACAAAATGTGGAAGCATATGCAAGGTAAGTCAATTGTTAAATAACATAATGCCTCAAAGAGATGTGGTTTAAAAATGTAATTGGCAAGTGTCTAGAATTGTGTAATTTAAAATGTGCATTGACAACCTAAGGTTCTAATGGAAAACAAACAATGATCAACATGGAATATGAAAAATAAAAAAAATGAAAGCAAGCCATAATAGAATGAAAGAAAATGTGTAAAGACTTCACATACCTAAAAAACTAGAGTTTCAAATGGAGGAGTTCTACCCAATTATGTAGCCTTTGCTTCTTCTTTCTTCAAACTCCTCAACAATTTGACTTTTTCAAAAGTTTTTTCCCCTCCAAACTTCAATTGTATATCACTTTTGAATGAAATTCATACTTGAATTGATATTATATGCCTTTCAATGTGAAAACTATTGTATTTCATGCAAAGGTGGTGGAAAGATCATGAAAAAGGTGGTGGAATGTGAAAAACATGCATGCACACTTCACAACATCATTAAAAAGCTACTTTTTGTTGGAGCAGGCGCAAAACCAGGAGAATATGTAGAATGTGGGCCTTGAGATCACAGGTATATTGAGTTTTTAACCTTTTTTAGCGCAAGTCAAAATGCGCTCGCATTATTACGCAAGCACATTATTTCTTGCTAAAAATGGTCATATCTCTACTTCAAAACACGCTCGCGTTATGAGAAATTTGGTTTACTTATAGATTTCTTTTCACTCTCTTTGTCTATACCCTCTATACCCTAATTCTATCTCTCTCCCCTCTATCCTTATACCCTAATTCTATCTCTCTCCCCTCTACCCTCTACCCTTAACCCTTATACCCT
>VDFB02072478.1:97383-123237 GCA_007258455.2 Sequoia sempervirens
CAATATACATGCATTGATACATACAAACATACACACACACATACATACATACATACATGACATACAAGCATACATGTACATACAAACATACAAATATATAAACACACATTCAATAGAGTATCATTTAACATAAAGCAAGACATAACACGAGCGCGTTATACCGCACTCACATTATGTCTTGCTAGACATGTTCCCCACAAACGTAAAAAACCATGTCAAAACTAAGATATAACGCGAGCGTGTTATAACGTGTGTGCGCTATATCTTGCTTTGGGAATCCCCAAGCCTTGGGATTGGTATTTTCCTTGGAATACCAACTGAAAGGCTTGGAGGGAATTCCCAACAACCAGAGACATGTTTTTGCAAATTCTACAATATTTCACATAATCAGGTTCGTGCTCACCGTTAGGATTGCACGTGGTTCAATATTAAACAAATCGAACATCTAGGTAATGTTAAGTTCTCTCTTAGCTATCCAAAGATGTAATTTTTTTCACTTTATGATAATGTTAAGCCTTTCATCCATAATTTCTTTTATTTGTGTGTCTCTTTTTTGGCAAAAAGCAGTGTTTGGTGTTTTTTTTGTTATAAATTAACTGTTAATCGAAATTGAAATAAATTACATTTTTAGAAACTAGACTCCATTCTACAATTTTTTTTAAAAAAAAATTCAATTAGTTTCCAAATTTTGTAGGGGTAGCATGGTCAAAATTCTATTTTTCAAGAAGTGTTCACTTCAAAAATTAGTAAAAAATCAAATATTCATTAATAATTTATCAGAAAATTTGTGCATCAACTACATATTGTTAGCTAACTTTTGACTATAGCAATTTTAAAAATATTTTAAATTTCACTGTGCTAGGGTCGTACAAGAGTTGCTATGTTATGTTTTTCTGACAAAACACCACCAATTTGTGTACATCCCTCTTTTGAACCCCTTAATCTCAACCATTTTCAAAATAAATTAGTAGTTTAAAAATTAGACTTAGAGCACTTTGATCCTTGTTTTTGTTCCATCTCAAAATTTTGAGTGTAACT
The DNA here is from genome assembly GCA_007258455.2 of Sequoia sempervirens. Lineage (NCBI taxonomy): Eukaryota > Viridiplantae > Streptophyta > Pinopsida > Cupressales > Cupressaceae > Sequoia > Sequoia sempervirens. Next base: position 98,422 of record VDFB02072478.1, read on the forward strand.
ATCCTCAATTTCACGTCTAAGGTTAGTATTTCCTGATTTCAAAAAAAAAAGTGGCCACTTAAGCCCCCTTTTTGGGAACCATCTTTGTGCACTTACCCTACGTATTTGTGTATATTTGTACCTTGTGGATTGATAATTTTTGGTATGGAACCAATGTTTGATGGTAAATAGTTATCATTATTTTATGATTGGACTAAGTTTAATGAATAAGTCATGGTCTAAAGGTGAGATCAAAGATCTCAATAAGAGGAGAGAATCAACTCCCTCTAACATTGGTGAGTGAACTACGAAGCCTTTGATTTCTCAAGAGGATGCATAGGCAAGGTCATTAGGAATGGACCCTTGAGGCTTAGGCCTAGATCAAGGAATGACCCTGACATCCAGAGCTTACCACCATCAAGTGTAAGTGGTGGAGTAGAGTTGAGTTGTCACCACCACAGTGATTGAAGAAATTATGAAGTCAACACTTCTAGAAGCTAGATGGAAATGCTTGGTTGATTACATTGGTAATTGTTATGAAATGAAATTGAAAAGAAAAAATAGCAATTGAAGGGAAGTTGTTACATGTTTGTCTATGTAAATTTTTAAATGATTTATAATGAATTTATGTCCACTATTATCTACTATTTTGTAGGTATGCTTACACATAACATTCGTTCATGGCTAGATACTAGCTTATTGTAGAGGTTCTTCTTATGTGTGTTCATTGGTGGACTAGTATGAGAGAGTTGGATATATTTTATTTAGATCATATTGTTGTAGGTGATTTAAATAGTTCATAAAAAAAATGTAGTAGCCAATTGGGGTGTTACATAACTCCAATCCAATGCCTAATATTAGACATTTTAGTGGCATCATTAGAAGCAAATGTATTGATAATCCCAAAAGAGTGATTATTAATATTAAAAAAGACCCATGAAACACAACAAATTGAGTTCGTAATCAACTAAATTCTTTGACCTTTCAAAAATTATGTCATGTTAAATTTATTATCTTGTATATATTACAAGTTGCACACTTAATTAAACTATTAGAACTACTAATAATCCAACAAAGTTAGATATTATACTTCCTAATGCTTTCACTATTTATTCAATTATTTTTATACACTTTTTAAATAATAAGCGTGTTGACATATATTTGAAGTTTGAACATTGATAATTCTCTTCTTATCTCATCCAAAATATTAATAAAAAATACAAATAATTATAACAAAAACACTTTCAATACTAATTTTATGAACTATAAAAAACTTATACTACTATTAATAAATATATTATCTTGATTCTCATTTCAATTTATATATAACTTTACCATTTAATTAATATCATAATCACTTTTCCTTTTTGACCACTCATTCAAATTTTATATTATTGATGCCCTTAGTGTTTTAAAAATATCACTCATATTAAGTTATTCCCATCACTTAAATATGTTAGTATAACTCCTTGTGTTGAAGGAGGTACAAGAGAGGATGGTAAAGTACAAAAGATCTGTAAAGCAAAGCATAGCATTAGGACAACTTGATCTATTGCTAAGTGAAAAGGGAACATTTTTACAGAAATCAACTCTGCATAGTGCACATATTTTTCTTCAGCCGCATTTTAAAACTTCAAAGTATTCTATAAATAATGGCTCGTATCAGCTACCATGAATTAAAAGTGACAAACATATCATATTTTCTTTATCGAATGTGATTTAGTAGCTTGAGAATATAAAACAGGACTGGGAGGAGAGATGCTCAGGTCATTAAAAAGTATGAAGTTATTATAATTCTTTCTACATGGGAATAAAGTGAATGATGAGAAGAAGAGATGCCTCTCTATTACATGTCCCAGTTAGTTTCCTTTTACTATCTCAAAGGATATATGTGCTGAGAAGATGCAGGAATGATGTCATTTTTCAGTGTCCTAGCCCTTGTATAGAACAATCTATAAGTGTAAATGGGTAACTGGGTCTTTGAAAGATTATGGGTTTCTTTTGGGCTCTCTTATACTTTGTCGTGGGTATATAATGTTACCTTTTTCATGGGTATATGATGTTAGCTGATCATATTCTATCTTTTGAAGCGATGTGATTAAAACAAATGATACAGTCAAAGGTGCAGAAACCATTGGACATGTCATATGTTTTAGGCAACAATAATATAAAAATCTGTGGCTCAATGGAAAGCTAGAAGATTGGTTTGACATAGAACATTCCTTTTATGTCTTTGAGAGAATATGTTCTGCGCAACATTTCAAAAAAGAGAAGCAAAGAACATGATTACTGCACAATTCCGATACACCATGTCTTATGCTAATATTCTCTGACCTAAGCCCACCTCACACTACCTTTTTATCTTTGAGATATGCATCATGCACTCCTTGTATTAAAAAAATTATTGCTTTCGGCAATTGGTTTTGTTTTATAATTTAAGATCCCCTCTTAGCGTTGTCACAACGCAGTGTCCTTCATGAGTTATAATGTGGGCGAGCCTTTCATAAGGCATGTTTAAGCCTTGTTAAAGTGTTATATCTTATGATTTTACACGTGTCGGCCATGCATGCTTGAAGAAATGCTCTATTCGATATTCTTTCTCGCCTTTCTCTACTACTAATTTGGTGTGAGCTCACTGCTTTCAGTGTGTATACAAGCAACGCAATACACTGCATCTGATCCTCTTTATCTCCATTCCCTGGAGAAAACATAAGGCAAATTGGAAAAAGGAAATGGTAAGCCTTGAAGTTCAAATGACTTGATAGTCTTACGAAGTTGATTCAGTTCTATTAATCATATACATGTTAATTACACTGCCTATTTTTTACTTCCATCGCATTACCAGATTGCTCTGCAGGTGTGTTTTATATCTTCATATTTTGAATTGAAAAGAACATGATATGGAAATCCCAAGTCTTTCCTGGTATATGTTTACTTGGTTTTACTTTATCTGTCCTTGAGTCAACAGGGCTATACATAAATCCACAACTGGCCAATTGCCATGGCATGGCTGTTATATCTGCTGTCAAGTTCTTCCTCCTTAGTTTAAGCACAGTTTTCATGTACAAGCATATTGGATTTTAAAACAGGAATTTTTTAATATTTTTTTAGGAAAATATTATATTAAGTTAAAAAATATATATACATAGAAAATAATTACATCGATTGTTTGTAGTAACATAATGTTTAAGTAAAACCATTAAATAGAGAAAAAATTGTAAAATTATTTTTCCTTAAACATAAAATAGTTAAGAGTTGAACAATCAATAATAATTCTACATTATATTATATATAAATACTTTTAAAAAATTAAGTTTTTCTTAATTTTATTTAAAAAATTATCTTCAAATTCCTAAATATAAAAAATTATCCTAAATTCATCATCTGAGAATACTATTGAAGCCAGTGCCTCAAGAATTTATTTATCATATTTGTGTACCACAGAACTCCATATTTTATGCCTGATATCTCTGACCAGTTTTTGTATCCAGGCTTATGCAGGTCAGACAAATGTAGAATGCCCCAGCTTCAAGCTTGTAATTGTTGGAGACGGAGGCACAGGTAATAATAATAATAAATTCCAGCAAAATTGTGCAAGAGCCATGTCTATTGTTGATATATTATATTTTTATATAATGATTCCTTAATTACTTTAATGCTCAGAACGGTGTAAGCAATCAATACCCTGACAGTTTTATTCATCTGACTTTGTAGGCAAGACCACCTTTGTGAAGAGACACTTGACTGGAGAATTTGAGAAAAAATATGAACGTAAGATAAGCCTTAAATCCCACACTTGAATATTTTATTGTTATGGTTGAAGAATTTGATCAGCTGATATCTTTTAGTTCCATAACCAAATGAGAACCAGTGAAACTTTATAGTAATATTTATCCATCGCTTCTAATGCTATTGATATATGGAAGAGATTATAAATTATGAACACACGTATATCTATGTTCTCTAACATTTTTTGGTAACATGAAGTCCATGACAATGGTTAAATACGAATGAGGTTGTTGGAAAGAAAAATTACAAAGATTACTAGTCTGATATCAAATTTTAAGGAAAAAATAAAATTAGGGAGATTACTGAAGGGGACAACTCTTAATTTCATGCTCAGAGAATATATTGTCTATTTTATCTATTTATATCAAAGATAACTTGCACAAAATGTTTACAAACAATTATAAAATGTCTACAACCGTTTTTGCTTGCTGCTGTCCATGCTCTCTCTGGAGCTTTCGGTGTGTATCCGGTCTTTGGAACTGCTAGGTGTATTCACCTTTCAAGAATTGCCGCTGTTGCTCTATTATATTTTCTGGAGCTGCTGCTCTGTTCTTTTTCTTAGTTGCTGCTGTGTTTCAACTCTAATCTGTTCTCATGCAACAGTTTTTTTCGTTCTTCCTTTTTGTTTTCTATCCTTTTTGGTTTTCACCTACCAATAATTAGTTCCTGTCCAAAGAATTTTGGGCTGTTCAAGTATTAACTCAAATATGGCGTCAGAAATTGAGCCTCCAAAAATAAATAAAGTTTGGTAGATGTTGTAGGATGGGATATCTTTGGACCCAAAAGATCTTAGGCATGAGTGGAAGACATGTCAAAACATTATTTCTCTGACTTGAAATTACATATTTCCAGATCTTAGGCATGAGTAGAAGACTATGTCAAAACATTATTTCTCTGACTTGAAATTACATATTTCCGACAGAGTTTAATCTGCTTGTATCTTCTGTATTCTACTCTTTGGTTTTCACCTACCAATAATTAATTTCTGCCCAAGAATTTTTTTTTTCAAAAATTGACTCAAATCTAAGTGTTAGTAATTAAGCCTTCAAATATAAATGAAGGATGGTAGATTTTGTTGGATGTCTTTGGATCCAAGAGATCTTGGACAAAAATGAAAGACGTGTCAAAAAATTATAAATTATGTATTTCCAATAGAGGTTACTCCATTTGCTTGTATCCTGGGTTGCCTAAATCCGTAAATTTCTTTTGAGGAAAAAAAATTAAGTACTTCTAAAGCCAAACTGTAATATAGGCCTATATTCATCCTTATGCGTGGTTTAGTTTCTTGTAGATTATTACCCCTTTTTTGTTCAGTAGTTTCGTCTATTGTGGGAAGGTTGTGTTAGTCTTGAAATGATTTACTTGCTGCAGTATGTCAGTTTTTAATGAGTATCTTTTATGGAAGTTAACACCAAAATTACTAAATGATTCAATCATTTTCTGATGAATGTTTCATTCCAAACAACCTTTTGATTATTGACTACCGCTTTGCTTAGGTTTCTAGGGTTTAGTAAACCCCTCTGACCTCATCGTGAGTAAAATACGTGTAATATTTTATTTTACTGCATTTATCTCCTTCCTGCAGCTACAATTGGCGTAGAGGTGCATCCACTGGACTTCTTCACAAACTGTGGACGGATCAGATTTTACTGCTGGGATACAGCTGGACAAGAAAAGTTTGGGGGGCTCAGAGATGGATATTAGTAAGTTGAAGATCCTTTGATTATGCGTTTTTCCATTAAAATTATACTTAAACTTAAAGATGATTTTGATCTTTTATTCTTTTGGTTATACAGTCTTCTTTTTAAAATTAATTTATATTGATGCTTTTGACTTCTTTTCTTTAAGTAATTTCCGTAATCCTGAGATGCAATTTTCATAACCATGATTACAGCATTCATGGGCAATGTGCAATTATCATGTTTGATGTCACTGCCCGCCTAACTTACAAAAATGTTCCCACTTGGCACCGAGACATTTGCAGGTAGAAGATCTGGTCCTCCTTGTTATTGATTTTGGTTTGTTTTGATAATAATTTGTTAATGTTAAATTTGGAATCTAGATTGGGTATTATTATTTTGGTTTGTCTATGATAATTATTTTTAATCTAAAATCAGCATGGAGGCAGGCACTCACAGAGAAAAAAGTAACCTCAACCAAAGTTTGCGACTTCCTTGCAATTCAAATTCAATTTTAGTAGTTTTTGGATGATATATTATTTTGAAATTTTCTAATTATTTCCTTATCAAAAGCATAGCGCCATCTTTTTAGTAAAAACTAAAGATCTAAAAAGATGTTCCACAAATAGGGGTGCAAGAATCTTGGTCTTGAAGGGAGACCTTAGCAATAATTTTACTGCCTCTATACTAAGAAATTTAGTGATTTTTAGAAAGTATAATTATAAGGAAGGGGTCTTATGGAGCTCAGAACTATTTTTAATGGAGTAGAGGGTCTAATTAGAGATAAGGATAAAATAGAATCTTGTGTAAGAAAATAGGTGCCTCTACTTTGTAGATTTTAGATTTAAGCAGGTGCTTTTGGGTGTGGCTGAAAGTCTCCTTCTTATGCTTCTTAAAATTTTACTATGGCATGCAAAAGGTTGAGCAAGCATTTCCCTATCAGAGTGGTTAAGAAGATCAAATTCATTTTCCTTCTACTTGAATTAAGATGTAACTTTCTTATCTGATTATTTCTGCTCATCTTATGAGCTGAGTTGAGCAACTCTGTTTCCCTGTGTGTATCCTGACAGGGTCTGCGAGAACATTCCTATCGTCTTGTGTGGAAACAAAGTTGATGTGAAAAACAGACAGGTCAAGGCTAAGCAGGTTACTTTCCACAGGAAAAAGAATCTCCAGTACTATGAGATCTCAGCCAAAAGCAATTACAACTTTGAAAAGCCATTTCTGTATCTTGCAAAGAAACTTTCAGGGTAAGTCATTTTTTTTGTCATGAAAGGTTACAATAATTAGGTTATTTTCCCAATAATCTGGGAGTAAAGTTTGAACACTTTACTTTTCCTTCATCTCATGAATTTACATTTCCCCTGCAGTGATCCAAACCTTCACTTTGTGGCTTCTCCTGCTCTGAAGCCCCCAGAAGTTGATATTGATTTTTCACAACAGCAACGCATCGAGGAAGAAATACGGAAAGTTGCAGACCAACCTTTGCCAGATGATGAGGATGACTTTTTTTACTGAGTGTGATTGGGATTGAGCTGCAAAGTCATCCTGATTTTGAGATGCAAGTTTTGGGGGATGGATTAGTAGTTGGCCTAAGACTTAGTGAAGGAAATGGGAAAATCCATGTTCACAGTTTGGATTTAATTATTATTCCGTTATGCAATTAATCTTTTTGTTTGAAATCTTCTGATAGTTTGATCTCCTGATCTCTTGAGTTGAGTTTTTAATGTCTTACCAAGCTGTATAAGCTGCCTCTGCGCTTAATAATACCACTCTAAAGATACAGGGAGAGCTTTGTCTGATAAATATCTTTAACCATCTCCCACTTTTGTTTGATCTTCTTAATGTATTATATTAATATTGTTGAATTCGAAGAGTATAATTTGATATTTTCAAGTTATAGGACCTGATAAATCATCATTAGATTTTAATTTCTCTACAAAGGGAATTTTTTCTAGGGCCTGTGTTGTGTTTGTTTTATTTGACATAAAGGAGGATGTTTCTACATACCAAGCTATCAATATTACAGAAAAAACTAAAATACACAGTACAACTAGGAAGATTGATTCTCATACTAGCTCAGCAATATGCGTGTCAGAATCACAGAACATGAACACTATCAAGTATTTATTTTCGAACAAAGCAATTGATTCATAAATACTGCAAAGTCACAAATAGTTCAATATTAACCGCTTTACTTCCTACCATGTGAGCAACTCTTATTGAGCCCCCAGATATAGTTTAGTCGTCTATAAAGCAGTGGACATGGCATTACAAAAATATCAACACCACCGTAATTTGTAAGGAGATGCAGGGAGCATTCGAGGCTGACCTGGAGAATTTGCTGAAACTCTAGCTGGTGTCCTTCAAGGGGGACTTTTTCTCCTGTTCATATTTTGTCATATGGATGCCTGTTGACCGAAATTGCTTGTATACTACATTGATCTTGGCTTTGATCTTCCTTTCTCATATCAATTTTCACTAAATGATTACAGGGCATAAATTTAGGTTGATCAATTTTCATAATATGATCGTAGGGCTTAATCCATAAATTACCTTTTACCTTTGGCCTGCAACAGGAATTTTTATTACGTCACCATTCATCTGCACAACCCTCCAAAGAAAAACAGCAACACCAGCTGAGAAGGTTCCTGTGGCCCCTTTTGATCGGTCTATTGCTAACTGGTTTATAAGCACCTCGGTCTGTTCATGTGTAGTCAACATTGCAAATTAACTTACAAGTCGAGGTAATGCGAACTGTTAGAAGCATACTTCATCTCAGACATATTTGTCTTAATATAATCAACATGGATCTGGCTTTAAGTATTTATATTATTCAGGTTATGAGATTGAAATGCAATATCAGTGGTTGAAGTTTTGTCTCATAGGAATTCACTCAAAATTCGATATATTCTTAACTAATGAATCTATATTAACCTCTCATATTAAAAACGCATGTCTCCTCCAAGATTATATCTAACAATGCTGATCATATATATATAGATATACATATAGTGTCACCCTTAACTAATATATATAGCGTCATTGTCATCCTTGACAATTTCACCCTATGTTTTGGTCCCTCTAAATATTTAGCTTAATTTTTTAAAATTATGCATTCTATAGCCATTTTTACCATTTTCTGAGAAATTGCAAGTGTTGAACAAATGCATTTCTTTAATGTTTTCTTCCCAATACCCTATTCCCTAGAAAATAGGGTCAAGATTGGGACGCCCTTGTGTGTCTAAATCCCTCTATGTTGTCAAGATCCAAATTTGAATATATTGGTGTTGGCATTTTAACATTTGAAATTCAATTCGGAAATGTCGTCTATCAAGATTTAACTTGCAGGAAATTGAATAAATGCCTATAAATACTTAGTTATTGTATTATTGAAATCATGTAGAAAACTATTAGAAAATTTATGATCAAGAGCACTATCAAGCATGTCAAAAGCAACATTTTAGAGCTTTATTGTAACAATTCAAGATCCAAGCATCATGTCAAATCCTATGTGAGTTTATGCATGTTCATGTTATTATTATTTGTGAAGGCTAACCCCTGTTGTAGGTCTCTAAGTAATTCAAGCAATCAAGCAAACAAGATCCAAGACCTTGAAGTGATGTGTATGACTTCAGCCCTTCAAGGAAGCCATTGAAGGGTGGTGAGTTGCAACACTTTGTTGGTTCATCATTCTTTTCTATCATTTATTTTTCCTATCATTGACATTGTTATTGTGGAAGTGGAAACACTAACACAAAGTTTGACCAAGGAAAACTCCTAAATAGAACAACATTTCCTTTCTTTTTGAATGTGCAAATTTCAAGTTTGAAAAGGATTGAAAGAAGCTTAAAGACCATTTATCCATTATTCCATTCAAATCCCTACACCTTGTCAACTCACGAAAAACTCGCCAACAGAATTATCTGATAGTGATTCAACAAGTTTGTTAGTAGAAACAAGGATCTCATATCTAACATCAGAGGACTGCAAAAGTGGAGTAGGACACCCTTAAGGACCCAAACACCCTTGAGCAACTTTGTCCTCATATTCAAGCTGACACAAAACTTTTAGGATAGGTACACAACACTTCCTTTCCCAGATCTACCAGCACATCTTTGTTTCAGTATGTCAATTTTCAATATCTTGCATTTTCATAGTAGGGCACATAATCTAATAGGTTAATAAAAAAAATCAATTTCAATCTATTCCAAGACCCTAAAAGATGCAGATCTAGGTCTAATTGGCTCACCTTCATGCTTGAAATTCAATCTAAACACCATGTTGATTTGCATTTTAATGGAACAATAGAAAAAGACCCCACAAGACCCCTCTAACACAAAATTTGAATTTTAGGTTTACACACTAGACCTAGCGTTCTATTTTTCTTTGTTTCATTTTGGTGAACCTAACCTATTAACATCATATGCCTTCTAAAAATTTTACCCTAAATATAATTTTTGTATTGTATTGTTTTGCATTTCCCATTTAGGGTTTCATCTTTTGCATCATAAAAAGCACAAAAATTTAAAAAATTGCATATCATATTGTATCATAGGTTGCATTAAAGTTTATTTCATTCATTTAGAAAAATATTACATTCAAAATTGCATTCATAATTGTCATTTGTTATTCAAACATTGTTACACATTTGCATTTGAGTCACATTGTCTTAAATTAAGTAAATTCGAGAGATATATTCACTTTCAGAATTATTTGCACACAGAAACAGAGCACTTAGACAGTCTAATAAATATTTAGTTTTCAATTTTCAAAAGCTCTATCAAGGACATAGATGCCCTTGGGCACCTCTATCCTTTTGCACTTAGATCAACAAAATTATGCACACTTTTTTGTCTTTGTCTTTAATCTGTGTATGTTTGTAGATCTATGCTTTGGAATTCTTAATTGCATTTCTCATATAGCTCAAAAAGTGAAAAAAAATGCATTGATTTGTTTCAAAATTGCATCAAAATCATCATTTTCAGATCTAGGCATCTTACAATCAATCAAATTTTGTATTTTAGATAAAATTGCATTCAAAATTGTCATTTATAGTTCATGCATTGTTACGCACTTGCATTGGCATAAATTGAGCAAATTTTGAGAATACATTTATTGTCAGACCTGCAACCAGACCCAGAATCTTGAACAATATCACACACAACTTTTGAATTTCTTGAAACCCTACCTAAGATAGGGACGCCCTTAGGCAACTTTTTCCTCTTGCCCTTTTTGGCTCAAAATTTCTCTAACAGTTTTCTCAAGATCCTTTGTCTAGTTTTGTTTTATGTCTTCCAATCACCTGTTGTATAACAACCTGAACCTTAGTAAAAGCATCATCATGATGGCTCAATTTTTCAGTAAGATGTTGACTTCTTCAAAATCTTGGTTGATGTTTCAAGTTGTGTTTGTTGATGACCCTAATTTCAATGAGAATATTTATGATCCTTCACCTCCCAATGCATGTCCTCATGATGTAGATATCTTGGGACAAGTTGAGGAGAGCATGAATGAATTCATACATAATTCTTTGCACAACCTTGAGAATAATACAACCTTTTATCCTTCTATGAGATTTCCTAATCATCTAGCACCACCTATCATGCCACCACTTGAAATGTTTTCCACATTGCATAAGAAAAGTGACTTACAATTCATACTTCAACCAATGCACATGGAAATACCTATCGATCACAATCACAAGGAAAGTACATCAACCAATCTCCCATCATATTTGCATAAAGTTACAAACACACCCATTAACTTGGAACAAAGTTGTGGACAAGGTTTTAAGATATTGACAAAACAAGGATGTGACATAAAAAATGAACACATGAGATCCACTCCCTTTTGGAACAAACAACTTCTGCAGATACAAAAGGATTAGGTTACCAAGGTCCTTCACCTTTACATCAAATATGTGTTCCACCAACCAATAAATGCAAAGTCCATGGTCCTCTTAAGAAAGGCGTGTTACCTTCTCTGCGCACTTTTATCAAAAACTGAGAATAGTCTAGCTATGCTATTAAACTTGGGATTAATTATACTACCACCAATATGTGAGAAAAAAGACAATAAACAAAAGAATACAAATACATCTTACTATGCATATCATAGAATATTTGGAAATACTATTGATAAATTTTGTGCTTTAAAGAAAAAATTGAGATAATTTGATCCTTATGGGGATCAAGTTGAACGTATGATAGATTAACATTCATGTGCTTTGATCCTTGATATGTGGTAGTTGTAGTATCACAACATGTTCACTACCATGCATGGGGGTATAAACTAGGCTTTATACAATCATATTTCAAGGATCAACATATCATTATCCATTTTGACCTCATCTTTGTCACTACACTTGGGGGCAAGGGGTTAGGTAGCCTTGTGTTGAGGGAATTCCTTCTAGCAATGGATCCCTTTGTATCTCCTTAAAACGTTACTATAACAAGTAAACTAACATTTTAAGGGGGGCCATATGGTCCCCCATTTATTATTTGCATGTGAAATGGTCCCTTTTTAGTGAAGATAGCACACATCTCCTAGGAAGTGTGACCTTGGCAATGAAAGTGTGGCTTTATTAATCTATGTTGGGTCTCCTTTGTGGAGATATTAGACTTGATATCCTCTAAGTATGTGACTTTTCTTGGCATAGGATGTTCCCCTTTGTGGTAATACTATGGCTAGTATTCCCTAAGGTGTGATCTTTTTATTTCCTAACTTGTCTGAGCTCTTAGTGGTGATGTCATGTATGATATTCCCTAAGGTGTGACCCTTCATGTATTGAGCAAAGCCCCTTTGCTATTTTTGTAAATCACCTTTTGTGGTGGTGTTGTTATAACACCCCTTGAGGTTTTGACCTTATCTTGTCATCATTTATGTGCCTCCTTAGACGAGTTTGTGCACATCCTTAGGTGAGTTTGGAATTTTTGCTTCACTTTGTACATTGTTGAACTTAGTGACATGTTGGCATAAAATATTGATCATTTTTGCAACACCTTACCAGAGTTATCAAGGAGTATAACTCTTGGTATGGTTGACATGGGTGTACACCTAGTGAATAGCAGATTTCACTAAACCTTGTGTGTCTCATTTTGCTAGTACCTTGTCTTGGGGGCTCACCTAGTGAATATTGGACTTCACTAGCCCATGTTTCCTTTCAATTTGCGATTCACCTAGAAAATATCAAACTTTTCTATTGTGTGATTCATGAACACCTTAACATGGCTACTGAACATAACACAACTTGCTTTCCAGTAGAGTTATGTGTTTCATAAGTGTCTAGCATAATGCACCTTGCTAGCCTTGTGGAACCCATCATATTGCATGGACACCTCTAGCATAACACAACTTGCTAGCTAATGGATCCATTTAGCTCATGAGTGACTTGGCATAACATAGCTTGCTAGTCCTCATGGGATTTGACTAATATTCATTCGATGGATGGCATTTGATATTTGAGACAAATTTAAGACTGAGGTCTCTTTACCTTACTGGTTTGAATCCATTTAGTACTAGCCTTGTGTTTTCATTGTGTGTCTTTTGTGTGCTTTCTTCGTGTTTGTGTTCATCTCATTTTTGTCAACATGTTATGTTATGTCATGTGTTTTCATTGTGCATGCTTTGTGTTTTCATCTTGTATGCTTTGTATGCTATCTTGTTGCATTTCATACATGTTTGTGTTCATTTGTGCTTATGTTGTCTTGCCATGGGATCTTAGATTATGGGGGGTTGTGCAATCCCCTTAGATCCTTAGTCATCATATCTCTTCAACATTTGGACAGTTGAACCCCTCTCGACATATTTTCTACTTTAGTGTGAGTCTGAGAGTAAGTTCATACTCTCTCTAAAGTGGGGGCTAAATGTAAAGTCATAAATTGTCACCCTTGACAATTTCACACTCTATTTTTCTCCCCCTAAATTATTGAGCCTAATTGACCCTGTAATTTTCTAAATTATGCATTTTATAGCCCATTTTTACTAATTTCCAAGAAATTGCAAGCATTGAACAAATGCGTTTATTTAATGGTTTGCTCCTAACACCCTATTCCCTAGAAAATAGGGCTAGAACTAGGATGCCCTTGGGTTTATGAGTCCCTCTATTTTTTCAAGGTTTAAATTTGAATATGTTAGTTTGGATATTTTAACATTTCAAATTCAATTCGTAAATATCAGCTATCGAGATTTAGTTTGCAAAAATTTGAATAAAAGCCTATAAATACCTAGTTATTCCATCATTTTGAAAGAATTTAGAAAAATATTGGAAAATTTATGATCAAGAGCACTATCAAGCAATTCAAGAGCAACATTTAAGAGCTTTATTGTAGCAATTCAAGATTCAAGCATCATGTCAAATCCTATGTGAGTTTATGCATGTTTATGTTATCATTGTTTGTGAAGGCTAACCCTTGTTGTAGGTCTCCAAGCAATTCAAGAAATCAAACAAGAAAGATCCAAGATATTTAAGTGATGTGTATGACTTCAGTCCTTCAAGGAAGTCATTGAAGGGTGGTGAGTTGCAACACTTTGTTGGTTCATCTTTCCTTCATATTGTTTATCTTTCCTATCATTGACATTGCTAGTGTGGAAGTGCAAACACTAACATGGGGTTGGACTAAGGAAATCCCATAAATGGAACAATAGTTCATTTCTTTTTTAATGTGTATATTTAGATTTGAAGAAAATTGAAGAATGCTTGAAGATCATTTATCCATTTTTGCATTCAAATCCCTACACCTTTTCAACTCATAGAAACTCACCTACAATATTATTAGACAGATATCTAACAATTCTATAAGTGAAAATAGGGATCTCAAATCTGACATCAAAGGATTGCAAAAGCAAATAAGAGCACCCCTAAAAGAACTCACACACCCTTGGTTGACTCTGTCTCATATTCAAGCTAACACAAAACTTTCAAGATAGGTACACAACACTCTTCTTTTCCCAGGCCTTCTTGCACATCTTTGTTTTAGTCTGTCAATTTTTGATATCTTGCATTTTCATATTAGGGCACATAGTCTAATTAGATTAATCAAAATAAATCAATTTCAATATATTCCAAGACCCTAAAAGATGCAGATCCAAGTGTGATTGGATCACTTTCATGGTTGAAAGTTAATCTAAACACCTTATTGATCTCCATCTTAATGAAACAATAGAAAAAGACCCCACAACACCCCTAACACAAAACTTGAATCCTAGGTTTAGAAATTACACCTAGAGTATATATATATATATATATGGGGTTAGTGTAGGATTATGGGGGTCCAAACTAGGCCCTTAAGTGGCAATGAAAATTTAGAAAAATGGAGTTATGAAACTTAACATAAAAATTTGAATAGGTTATTAACATAATTTGAAAATATGTCAGAACAAAACTTGTAGCAGATCAAATACAGTTTCTAGGCTACTAGTCTATTTTTGGAAAAAAGTAAATTTGTTTTGCAAAAATTTAAAATTTCAATGCAGTGGTACTAAATTTTCAGGAAAAAAATAAGAAGTAGGTGTATGTCTGATCACCCTAAGTACAAGAAGAAATAATTTTTTTTTTTGAAACTTTCAATATATCTAGAGGACACATGCCCGGATGTGCCAAAAAAATTTGCAATTTTTTTGCATGTAAATAATTAGTTATGATTTTTTTATTATAACATTTCAAAATTATTAAAACATGTTTGTCTGACCACCATAACCTGCTAAAAAATTTATGAAATTCAATTTTTTTTATCCTATAGTATGTGAAGAATAAAATGTGACACATCTTTTAGGTTCAAAAAATGTGAAATAGTTTGAAAGTTATAGAGTTTTTCAATCAACCTATCAATCGGGACTTTAGTCGTAATGTATGTAGAAAATAAATAATAATTATTTATTAAATTCAAAATAAGGCATATTTTTTTTTCTTTTAGACTGCAGGTTTTGGTCGGGTATATGTCCCCTTATAAACTATAGTGCTCCTAGTAAAAATTTTCATGTGACCAGTGATGCTAGCACAACACGCCCTCTGGTACCATAGGGATGGTGGGGAGACTAGACCTCATGACCACTTTCCTACAATAGGATGTTTTCGCCAATCGAGCTAGGTCCACCATCCCCAAAATAAGGCATATCTTATATTGGTGGAAAGTTGACAATTTTTTCTATAAACCCTTTTCGTTTCATGAAAACAAAAGTTGTCATCCATAAGGGTGAACTTTAGAAAACTAAGCAAATTTTGTAAACACATTTTTTGGACCATTGACTTTCCAAGTTAGGCAATCCCAAGCCTATTGATTTTGTCAGAAAAAATGGATATCCGTCCAGAATGGATATCCGTTTATAAACGGATATCCATTACCTATATTATTTATAATACATAATATTTAATATTTTAATATATACTAATATACTAATATACTAATATATTATATATTATGTATTATATAATATGCATTGTATTATATGTTATATTATACACTATTATTTTATATATTATTATATTATATACTGTATATTATATATTATGTATTATATATTATTATATTATATACTATATATTATATATTATGTATTATATATTATTATATTATATATTATTATTAGTGCTCCACGGGGACGTGCTCCCCCCAAAAAACCCCACGTTTCCTAAACAAGGACATCTCAGAGACTTGGGGACTTGGGGGGACGTCCCCCCACCAACCCACCACCAGCACCACCATCCCACCACTAGTGTCATTGTCTCCAAGATGTTGCTAGGTCTTCAAAGATGTTGGGGTGTCCTCAAGATGTCTAGGGGACTCCTAGTTGTCTCCAAGATGTATAATTCTTATACTTATACATCTTTTTATAGCTATTTTTTCAAGTACTATATGTATTTCAGCACCCTGTCGTCGTCCCCCCCGCCGCCCTCAAACTTAGACCTCGCGTCCCCGCATCTCTGAAATGCATCCCTTGCCATTCCCCTATCCCTATCCCTAAAACCCTGTGGAACACTAATTATTATATTATTATACTATATATTATATATAATATATTATATTATATACTATATACTACATATATTTTATATAGTATATTATATATTATATACTATATATATTATATTAATATTATGTAATATATATTATATATTTATTGATGTGCGACCAATTCATAGAGAGAGAGAGGGAGAGACCTGAGATGAGACTGAGAGAGAGAGAGAGAGTTGAGAGGGAGAGAGAGGGGGGGACCTGAGAGAGAGAGAGAGAGAGTCTTGAGAGAGAGAGGGAGAGAGAGAGAGAGAGGGTGGAAGGGAGGTAGAGAGGGAGAGAGGGGGAGAGAGAGGGTGGGAGGGATAGACCTAAGAGAGAGAGAGAGAGAGGGAGTGGGAGAGACCTGAGAGAGATAGAGATGGGAGGGACCTAAGAGAGAGTTATTTGAGCCTAAAGAGATCTCATCCATGCTACTTATTTTAATGTGAGGTGAAGAATGTGTTTATTATATTGTGCTTGCTTATTTTAATGATGTGCATAAGAGGGCCACAATGGATTTTGGTAAGATTGTAGGCCTCAATGTCATGCAAATAATTATTGAGCCAATGGTCATAGCTATAACTTATGGCTTTCATGATGTATTCATTGGAGAAAGAAGCATTCTCGTCTTTGATTTGGGTGGAGGTATGTTCGATGTGTCGGTTCTTTCTGTTCAAAATGGTAATATTGTCGTCAAGGCAATTAGAGGGGATATGCATTTGGGAGGTACGGATTTTGATAAGAGAATGCTTAATTATTGTGTTCAAAAGTTCAATGCAAAATACAAGTTGGATATCAATATTAGTGCCAAAGCTAGAGAGGGAGAGAGTATAAGATATATAGTATATAGTATATAGTATAGTATATATAATATATTATTTATATACTATATAGTATAAAATATATATTATATAATATATAATACATAGTATATATATTAAATAATACTATATATAATATATTATGTAATATATATCATAATATATAATATATTATATATTATGATATATTAATATACAATATATTATGATATATTAATATACAATATATTATGATATATTAATATACAATATATTATGATATATTAATATACAATATATTATGATATATTAATATATAATACATTTATTATATATTAATAATACATAATATTGGTTATATGTGATATTTGGTTTATAAAAATCGAACGCTAATGAATGTGTTTTTCATTGTATAGGTTTTGAAGCATCCCCTATGCATATATATTATTTGGTTGGTAAAACCTAAACATAATGGATATATGTTATTTATTGTATAATATTTGAAGCTTCCCCTATGCATACATATTAATATAATTTATATACTATATAATATATACCTTAATAATAATATTAATAAATATATATAAAATATTAATTTAATACAAATTAATATATACTAATTTAATATATTAATATATAAGTTAAAAGGGTAGACCTGAGTTAAAAGGGGGGAGATAGAGAGAGAGGTAGATATCTATTTGTAACGGATATCCGTTTGTAATGGATATTTGTTTCATTTGCTATAGGTTAAAAAAATAGAAGCACGAGCAGTGAGTGACATGTTACATATTGTGGAAAACATAACAGATATCTATTTTGAAATGGATATCTATTTACTGAGTTATATAAAAAATAAAAATGGGACCTTTTTGAGCATTCCAATGGTCCCCACATTTCTTTTGTCGCTAAAATCTTGTGCTTTCTATATGTATCAAACAAAATTAAGCTTTTGGGAGATTCTTTCACATTATTAACTTTTACAATCATTGGTGTGTGTTTTTTTGTTTGTGCAATGGGGAGCACTAGTCGGCGTAAGAGAAAAGGAAAGATGAAACTAACAACAAATCAAATTGAAGCATGTCGAGCAAAATATAGAGAAATTCATAGGAAAATAAGACAAGGTATGACAAATACTCAAATTGAAGCTTCTTATGCACTGTTAAATGTTAATTCAAGTGAAGATGAAATAGAATTTGAAAATTTTGAACATCATATTGAAATTGAAAATGTGGAAATTGAGAATGAAAATGTTAACAACATTGAAAATGAAAATGTTGAAAATGTTGAAAATATTGAAAATGAAAATGTTGGAATTGTTATTGAAAATGTTGAAAATGAACCTTATGTAACACCTAATTACATGATAACCCATAAATGGTTGCTTGAAATAGATGAGAACATAATAGATAATCTTCATGGAAATAGGTCACCACGAATGGTTCGTTTGTGGGCTACCAATATGCTCAATGAATTCTTTTCTGATAAGATATTAATCGAACAATGCTGAAACTTTTTGTGCAATTACTAAAGTCCTACAAAATGAGACCATTATTAAGAAAATTGAAGATTTTTGTCACTAAAAGTTTGAAAAAAATAGTATTATTATCAAAAATATTTTTAATGCTCTAACTTCTATTGGAAAGACTAGTAAAGAAAAAGATAAAAGGGTTGCCCGTAGAGTGATCACAACCTCACTAGTAAGCCATCATTTGATAAAGGCTCGTTTAATGAGACAAACTTGTATTTATTTAAATCTAAATCGTAAAATATTGAATAGAGCACTCTCAAGAAGAAGAAGACTTGATAGTCCTCTTCAAAATAATACGTGGGCTTTTAGTGGGAGGCTTCCACATATTGATAAGAAGCTAACCGATAATGTAAAGATGCAAATTGAACAATTTTGAAACTCTCACTCGAAAGTATCACCGAATGTAAAGGATGTTTTAAAGTTACAAATTGGTAATCGAGATTGCACACCACATCCTAAACATTTCTTGGAATGTAGCCAAACAATTTTGTCAAGAACATCCAAATTTGCAAATCTCACAAGGGGTTTTTGAGTCTTGCAAGTCATTTTATTGTGTACCTATTAATGTTCATAATATATGTTGTAAATATCAAGTTGATTTTTCAATGTATCATGAATTATTATGTCATGTTCATTCTTCTATGCATAATAATGAAATGTTGCAGGAGTGTGATGCAATGCAACTTCCCAAATCATCTAGGGACTTGTTAGATTCATTTTTATGCATTAGAGGTGATGGTTGCTTATTTTATAGAAATGATTTTTTAAATGAAATGTGTTTGCAATGTGGTGGTTTATCGATGTCTGTAACATGCTTAAGTGAGGGCAGCAAACATGATTTTAGTAAAAAAATTGTTGAGAAAAAAAGGTTTGAGATAGTCAAATACACATTGAAGAGTGGAGGTGAAGGTTCTAGATGTGAGTTGGTTACAAGAGAGGTAAGTATTACTGATTTTATTTATGATTTTAAGAAAAATATTTTCTATAAGTATGCAAGGCATAGCCATAGGTCACAGTGGTTGGATCAACAATTGAAGATGTGTAAGGACTCTTTCCCAATTGGAACTATTGTATCTGTAATTGATTTATCTAAAAATTACACATTGCAACCACAAAATGAAGTACAATCACAATATTATAATTCTATTCAAATTGCTATTTTTTTCTACATAACATTTAGACATGCCTTTGATAGTATAGAAGATGATAGGAGGATAATTAGGGAGTACCATTTTTACATGAGTGATGATAGACCTCATTCATCTGAGTTTGGACAACATTGTTTTGAATTTTTTTTTGAGTTCTTGGAGGAAAAAGGTATTGCAATGGGTTGACATCTCATTTGGTTAGATAACTACACAAGGCAATTCAAGAATGATCGCATGTTTTATTGGTTGAGCAAGATGCATATAGAGAGGGGTGTACCACATATTTGGAGTTTTTTTTAAGTTGGACATGGAAAAGGCGAGCATGATGGCATAGGTGCCTATGTGAAGAAAGATTTAGTTAAGGAACAAATGAATATCAAAGGTGGTGCAAAATTCAATGTTGCATGCTCTATTGTTGACTGGTGTACTTATGCATTATCACGAGGAGGGACACTTGATTCACAAGTGTGTAGGTTCTTTTGGTCGGTTGAGGAGGGCGTAGTGGGAGACAAATTGGAATGTCAAATAATTAGAGATTCTTCAAATATGCATTCATTTTGAAGCTCAGATGTAGGTGCATAGGCCATATGGACACGAGAGTTGGCTTATTTTTGTCAAAATTATATTCAGTGTGATTGGGATCAATGAGAGTCAAGTGAGTGGGTAGATACATGGATTCCATAGTACCTAACCCCTTTATCTATACCACGATCCTCTTTAGAAGATGAAATGGAAAGTTCACTTGACTATGATCATCTTTCAAATATTGTACAGCCAGGACATGTCTAGCACCACAAGGGAATGAAGAGGGATTAGACTATTGGTTAGCACAATGTGTACACAGAAAGAAAAAAATAACACAATCAATGACAGATGATGATGGGTTCATGATTCCAATAGGTTCAATTGTTGATTCTAGAACTTGGTTGCATTACCATTTCATCATCATTTAGGTTGTTTAGAATAATATAGATTTGTTATTTTAAGCATCTTTTTTAATTTGCATTACCATTTTTTCATCATCATTTAAGTTGTTTAGAATAATATAGATTTGTTATTCTAAGTATATTTAGTTGTTGATTGAAAACTTATGATCATACAAGTTTTGTTGTTGTTACCGAAACTTGGTTCCGAACATATATGATTAAAAAGAATGGCATACCTGCATTTGAAGACTATGAGAAACACAAAACCATTCTCATGTATTCACACGTTGTTATAGCAAGAAATGATAAGTTAATGAGACATCAAGCTAGACTAAAAATGAAGGAACGATGGACAATTAGTAGTGTTGATCATGAAGCATTACTCAATACTCTAAAGGTAAGAGATGATCCTTTAGGCACACTTGAACTCTAGTAGATCAAATTTGTTGTATGGAATAGTTATGATATTGTTCATCTCGTTTTCATATTGTTTATCTTCTAAGGTTCATTATTTAGGTTGTTTAAAATAATAGATTTATTATTCTAAGCATCTTTTCTTATTTGTATTACCATTTCATTATCATTTAGGTTGTTTAGAATAATATAGATTTTTTATTCTAAGCATCTTTTCTATTTTGATCATATAGATTTGTTATTTTAAGTATATTGCAATGTTCATGGCACAATGGACCATGGAGTTGTTACAACAATAGCTAGCACTAAACCTTTGGCTACAGGTGCTTTGATTTTCTTTGATTGTCATTTAGGTTGTTTTTAATAATATAGATTTTTCATTCTAAGTGTATTGTGATGTTCTTTGATGATGCTCGTATGTAGTTTAATTGTTATCTTAATGGTTTCTATACGTGCTTGTCACTCCTAAATGTCAATGTGCTACTATTTTGGAAGAGTGTGATGATTATTTATTTGCAATTTTTTTGTTATATGGCATTCCACAATTTCTAATTTATATATATTAATGTATATACTTCTTATTCTATTAGTTGCATCTCTAGATGAGTGAAGAGAGGAGGACTAGTGGGCACATTTGAAAGACAAAAGAATAAAAAAAATCCATCCAGCCGACTACGAAGGTAATGCATGATCTATTTCCTTCCCCTAGTGGGAAATGACTATGTATTAGGGTCATGTGTTGTATACCTACGTGGGATTTTGTAAATCCTATATTTGATAGCAATTCTTGAATGATGATATCATGCATATTGTGTAAATTGTATCTTGAATTTTGTAGGCATGGATGTTGATCATGACTTGCAACTTATGACTTACATGTATTCAAGTGTATACTTTACAACTTATGTGTATACTTTGTGACTTATGAGTATTTCAATGTATACTTTACAACTTGTGTGTTTTCGTGTGTATACTTTGTATTCATGTGTGTGTGTGTACTGCATGACTTACGTGTATTTGAGTAAATGATTCACTTATTCATGAGGAGAAAAATGAACCCTAAATCTCTTTGCACCTTTACACTGCATCCATCTGACCCTTTTTCCATCAACTAAAAGCTCAACACCACAGGAAAATGTCTTAGAGATATCAAAAACCAAGAGAGGTTATTATAGAGGGGCCCTACATGATCCCACAACCTCAAACATATTGTTTCTAAGTGACACAGTTTCTGAGTAATAGCTCGTCAAATATTTTTATCTTTTTGCACTTTGGACTCTTAAGGGATTAAGCCGGTTGAACGTAGCTCAGAATGATTCGACAAGTTTTGCAACTTTACATTGAATCCATCTAACCCTTTTTTTGTCAACTAAAAAGTCATCACCATTGGAAAATTCCTTCAAGATATCAAAAATTGAGATAGGTTATTGTAGAGGTGCCCTACGTGATCCTGTAGCCTCAAATGAATTGTTTATAGGTGACATGGTTTCCGAGTAACAGCTCGTCAAAGATTGCTACCTTTTTGCACTTTGGACTCTTAAGGGATTGAGCCAATTGACATAACTCAGAATGATTTAGCATGTTTGGGTGTGAAAGAGAACCATTCCTAGCCTAAAGGTACCCATCCAAACATGTTGGAACAGTCCATTTGGTCACATGAGCTGCACAACAAAAGTTACACCCCTTTGCAACTTTACACTACATCCATCCGACACTTTTTCCATCAACTAAAAAGTTATCACCGTTGGAAAATGGATTTGAGATATCAAAAAATGAGAGAGGATATTGTAGAGGGGTCCAACGCAATCCCATAGCCTCAAACATAAATTTTCTAAGTGTCACAATTTCTGAGTAATATCTCATCAAAGATTGTTGTCATTTTTCACTTTGGACTCTTAAGGGATTGAACTGATTGAACATAGCTCAGAATGATTCAACGTGTTTGGGTACAAAAGAGGACCATGTCTATCCTAAACGTACCAATTTGGATGTGTTGGAATAGTCTATTTGGTCACATGAATTGTAAAATAAAAGTTACACCCCTTTGTAACTTTACACTTTTTCCATCAACTCAAAATTTTTCACCACTGGAAAACAACTTCGATATATCAAAAACTGAGAGAGGTTATTGTAAACGGGTCCAACATAATCCCGTAGCCTTATACTATAAGTTTCTAAGTATCATAATTTTTGAGTAATAGTTTGTCAAATATTGTAGTCAT
Organism: Sequoia sempervirens; assembly: GCA_007258455.2. Classification (NCBI taxonomy): domain Eukaryota; kingdom Viridiplantae; phylum Streptophyta; class Pinopsida; order Cupressales; family Cupressaceae; genus Sequoia; species Sequoia sempervirens. Next base: position 121,904 of record VDFB02072478.1, read on the forward strand.
TTTGCACTTTGGACTAAGGGATTGAGTCGGTTGAACATAGCTCAGACTATTTCAGTGTGTTTGGGTGTGAAACAAGACCATTTCTAGCATAAACCCACCAATCCGAATGTGTTGGAACTATTAGTTTGGTCGCATGAGGAGCAAAATGAAAGTTACACCCCTTTGCAACTTTACACTGTATCTATGTAATCCTTTTTCCATCAACTAAAAACTTGACACCACAGGAAAATGCCTTAGAGATATCAAAAATTGAGAGAAGTTATTGTAGAGGGGCTATACATGATCCCATATCCTTAGAAAAATTGTTCTAGGTGACATAATTTTTGTGTAACAGCTCGTCAAAGATTGTTATCTTTTTGCACTTTGGACTCTTAAGGGATATTGTCAATCCAATGTAGCTCGAACTATTACAATATGTTTGGGTTTGAAACAGGACCATTTGTAGCCTAAACGTACCCATCTAGATGCATTGGAACTATTTTTAGAGCAGACTAACCTCTTTTTCATTGATATAAAATCTTCTTCTTATCTTTTCATTCCTTTTCTAAGTGGTTAATTTTAGTCTTCAGCTGTTTTGATTCAATTACAATGCTTAGGACAACAACATCCCTTTGTTTGATAGAGTTTTCAACACTTAGGACAAAACTTCATTTGTTCATATCCACCTATAGCATCATCTCTCACTTTCTTTGCTTGCACAAATTCTTACCAAATATAAAATCTCAATTACATTAGGTTGAATGGCATATATGAAAGCAATTGTGATATAGCAATTTTGGTGTTGGTCAAGGTTGATTGACATATATGACAATATCATATGATTGTTATTAATTTTGTGTGAAGTGTGTATTATGACTAGTCTACATCAATCCCATATGGTATGCCTAGCTTGCTTATTCATGCATTATGGTTAGGAACATTCATTCTTGTGCATTATGATAATACAAATTGCATGTGGAAGGTCAAATAGCATGCATGTCATGGATTTTGATTTGGTTTGTTTAATGGTTGTACAACACTCATATGGTGTGCATATGTAGTGTTTTTTCATGCATCATGGTTGAGTGATGTCTTAATTGTTGATCATGATTATTGTATAGATTTCACATGAGCAATCTAATGAACATGTGCCTTGTTCAATTGTAAGGACTTTGTTTGAAGGTTGTATCAAACCGCTATGGTGTACATAATGTTCTTGTTTATGTATCATGGTTTAAAGATAGTGATTCTTATTCATGATGATTTAATAACTTTTACATGTTATTAACCTTGAAGGTTTAATGGAATGAATGTTGCATTGAGTTGTAATGGTTTTGTTTGATAGTTGCATCACT
>VDFB02072478.1:123337-134029 GCA_007258455.2 Sequoia sempervirens
ATGTATACTTTGTGACTTACGTGTTTTCATGTGTATACCTTGTATTCATGCATATACTAAATTGTATTAATTTATCTATACTATGTATTTGTGTGTATACTTCAAGGCTTATGTGTTTTTGAGTACTTGTGCTTCCATTATTCACATGTACATGCTTGGATGATTCACATGTATACTTATTATTAGTTAGCCCTAGCATTGATCATTGTTGTCCTTCATGGTTTGTCATGAATATTAGTTGATTGATGCTAAACAACTTTGTTAGTCAATGTAGAAACAACTGTACTATGGGTAACTCTAGTAGAGTTACAAATTCCAAAATTGCACAAATTGAAAAGAAAATATTAACTGTAAATAAATGCATTGATTATTAATTTGATAATTGATTAAGAATGAGTATAAAATATATCAAGAGATGAGCCTTCTAGAATGGCAACTGCCAACTAGAAAATAGGAAAAGCATTCCCAATACTTTGAAAGTAATAATCCACCCAAAATTTCAACCAGAGAGAAGTAATGCAGAGTAGGGAGACCTTCAATTACCAATCACAAATTCAACGAATTTCAATAAGTCTTCAATCTCCAAAACCCTAACTAGGGTGATTCCCTTCACAACTTCACTATTTGCCTTGTAGGTCTGCAGACCTAGTTTCTTGGACCTATCTCACAACTCCACTCTCAAACCCATTAAAAAATTATATTTTTAGACACCCTTTAAGGAATACCAAAACATATATCAAAATCTCATATAACTTTTTTGGAACAAATCCCTCAAACTGATGCTTCTACATTGTCCCCTTAAGCCAAATAGGCCTAATTTACAAAGCAACTCTCCTCTAAACAATCTGCCAACCCAAAATACCTATGGAAAGTCATTTACTAGTCTATAAAACCACCAAATCTACAAATTTTAGCCAGTGAACTGCTCATTAAGTCCTCTTTATACAAAACCCTCATTTTTAGTAAGTTACAAAGGGATTTACTAAAAATCCCACTTCCCAACTTCTTTACGCTTCACCAATGCATCAAGCATGCTTAAAATGTCTTGTGCATACTTAATCTATCACCAAAATTTGTTTCCCCAAGAGTTTTCCTCACCTACCCACCTATCAAATTTCACTCAAAACATTCAAATTTGACAACTAGGGCATCATGCCCAAACCCCCAAATGACCTCTCCTACTCCCAAAACCATTCAATCAACTAAATCCTACCATATTGGGCCCATTCCACTCAGCTATAGGAGTTACAGTTAGTGGAATGGGCCATAATCACATTTTTATGTCTTTAAAACCTTAAAATTGGAGTCTCAGACCTGCCTACAGGGAAAACTCAATAAGATTCTACAACCCTAATGAGAACGCCTCAAACTCAGTCAAAATGATAGATAGAACACTAAAATAACAATTCAAATCAATTTGGAGTCACCATAAGGTCGTACAGGCCATGCAACTACTCTGCAACAATAATATTCAATAGAAAAGATACAAAATTTCAATGAAAACAAGAGCTTTATTATTCAATCTTTCAGAAAACCTCCAACAACCTTCATCCATCAAGTTTCCAACATATTTTAAACCTTAACCAACCTATTACAACCGTTCTAACTTCCCTTTGAATGCAAATGACAGTTGGGCTTCCTCAATTTTACATTTTTTCTGCACTTTTACAACTTTTCAATATTGCATTTTTGACAATTTTGCAAAAATGTGAATATAAACTCAATGACTCCTAATTACCTATTAGATGGTCTATTAGGACCTTATTGAATTTAAAAAAACTCAAACACACCTAAAACTATCAAAAGACCTCATTTGACAACATTAACACAAAATGCATTTGGTGCCCCTGCACCAAGAAGGCTTATTTAAGATCCTTGAGCAATGTATTTTCTAATGCTCCCTTGTTCTTACATATCTCAATTCAGTTTAATCCAAAGAGTTCCATAAAAAAATGCTTTCAATTGGTATTCCTTGAGATGATTCATAAAAAGATTCCAATATATTTAATCATTTGATTCGAACAAATCAATTAAGCAAAGGATAGATAATCTTCACAACACTTGCAAAACATAATATTCATAGTAGATGAAGTAGTGTTTCAGTGTGAAAGAGGACCATGCTTAGCGTAAACGTACCTATCGAGAAGTGTTGGAGCAGTTTGTTTGGTCACACGAATTGCAAAACGAAAGGTGCACCACTTTGCAATTTTTCACTGCTTGCATTTGACACTTTTTCCATCAAGTGAAAATTAGACACCACGAGAAAATGAATCCGAGATAACAAAAGCTGAGAGAGGTTATTGTAGAGGGGTTCAACGCAATCTCATAGGTTCAGACGAAGATTTTGTAAGCATAACGTTTTTTGAGTAATAGCCCGTCAAAGATTACTTCCCTTTTGCACTTTGGACCCTTAAGGGATCAAGCTAGTTGAATGTAGCTCAGTGTGATTCCATGTGTTTGGGTGTGAAAGAGAACCATTCTTAGCATAAACATACCTATCAGGATGCATTGGAGCAGTATTTTTGGTCACACGAATTTCAAAACAAAAGTTGCACCACTTTGCAACTTTACATTGCCATTGACCTTTTCCATCAATTGAAAATTGGACACCATGGGAAATGACTGCGAAATAACGAAAAACCGAGAGAGGTTGTTGTGAGAGACACAACACAATCTCATAGAATTAGACAAAAGTTTCATCATCACAATATCCGGTAACAACATACTAAGTTTGTGTGTTGCCCCAGACTCTTAAAGTTAATGCAGTTGAACATAGCTTGGAGCAATTCCTAAGTGTTTGGGTGTGAAGAAAGATGACCATGCACCCTGATGTAAACACCTATTCAAACATGGAACAATTCGTTTGGTCATGGTACTATGAATAAGTTGCACCACTTTGCAACTTTCAACTACCGTTGACAACTTTTTCCCAAGTGAAATTTTTCCACCACGGAAAATACCTTGAATAAGCGAAAACTAAGAGGTTATGGGGGCTAGCGTGATCCCATAGGATCATGCAGAAATTTCTAAGCATCATAATTGTCAAGTAACAACATCTTTGAAGTTTAGGCCATTTGCACTAGACTCTTAAAGGTTGATTTGGTTGAATGTAGCTGGCGGAGAAATTGCGTGTTTAGATGCAAAATAGGACAATGCCTAGTGTAAAAATACCTATTCAGACATGTTGGAATAGTCTGTTTGGTCACATGAGTTGCAGAACGAAAGTTGCACCACTTTGCAACTTTCAACTACTTGCATTTAACAACTTTTTTCTCAAGTGAAAATTCGCCACCACGGGAAAATGCATCCGAGATAGCGAAAATAGAGAAAAGATTATTGTGAGAGATCTCAACACAGCTCTCATAAACTCGAGACGAAGTTTCTAAGCTTCAAGGTATTGAGTAGCTGTGTCTTTGAAGTTTGCAGCCATTTTGCACTTTGGACTCTTAAAAAAATCGTCCACGTTGAGCGTGGCTGACGATTACGCATGTTTGGGTGAAGATATGCCTAGTGTAAACATACCTATTCGGACATGTTGGAATAGTATGTTTGATCACACGAGTTGCAGAATGAAAGTTGCACCACTTTGCAACTTTCAACTACTTGCATTTGACAACCTTTTCCCTAAGTGAAATTCACCACCACGAATGCCTCAAGGGATAGAGAAAATGAGAGGTTATTGTACAGAGATAGCATAATCCCATAGGATCATTAGAAGTTTCTAAGCATCATGGTCAAATGACTTAAACACTTGCATACAGTTCATAACCATTTTGCTTTGGACTCTTAAAGGGATCGATCTGGTTAAACGTGGCTCGAAGTGATTCCGCATCTTTGGGTGTGAAGAGGACCATTCCCTGAGTGTAAAAATGCCTATTTGAACACGTTAATGCTGATCATTGGTCACACGAGTTGTAGAACAAAAGTTGCACCACTTTGCAACTTTCAACTACTTGCATTTGATAATTTTTTCCCCAAGTGAAAATTCACCACCATGGGAAAATGCCTCCAAATTAGTGAAAATCGAGAGGTTATTGTAGAGGGGCCCAAATCAATCCCATAGGATCAAACAAAAATTTTCTAAGCGTAATAACATCTGAGTAACAACATGCTGAAGTTTGCAGCCATTTTGCACTTTGGACTCTTAAGGGATCAATCCAGTTGAAAGTAGCTTGGAGCGATTCCGAGTGTTTAGGTGTAAAAGAGGACCATGCCTAGCATAAAAATACCTATTTAGATGTGTTGGAACAGTCCGTTTGGTCACACAAGTTGCAGAACGAAAGTTGCACCACTTTGCAACTTTCAACTACTTGCATTTGACAACTTTCTCCAAGTGAAAATTTGCCACCACGAGAAAATGCCTCTAAAATGAAAAAATGAGAAAGGTTATTGTGAAGACAACACATGCTCCCATAGGCTTAGATGAGAAGTTTCATCCACGATATTCAAGTAACAGCAGCGAGATTTGCATCTATTTTGCGCTGGACTCTTAAGGGATCGATGCGGTTGATATAACAGGGCGATTCCATGTGTTTGGGTTGTGAAAGAGGACCATTTCTAGCATAAACACCTATCGGGATGCATTGGAGCAGTTTGTTTGGTCACACAAGTTACAGACCGAAAGTTGCACCACTTTGCAACTTTACACTGCTTGCATTTGACACTTTTTCCATCAAGTAAAAACTAGACACCACAAGAAAATGACTTTGAGATAACAAAAGCGGGGAGTTATTGTAGAGGGGTGGCTGATCTGTATGCACTGGATGGATATTTACTTCAATCACCACGGTTTACAGGTAATAGTCATCAAAGATTGTTGCTGTACCACTTTGGACCCATAAGGGTTAGTCGAGTTGAAAGGTAGCTTCCGAGTGATTCCATGTTTGGGTGTGAAAGAGGACCATGCCTAGTGTAAATGTACCATTCCTAGCATAAATCCACAACTTTTGATCAAAGAATCACTTCCTATGACACCAAAACATGAAACCCTCACTTTATGCCATTCTAAAGGGGTTTATTAAAAAACACTATTCCAGGCTTCTACACAACCAACCAAGGCCTCAAACACCTTTAGTTATGTTTGCACATGCTTGAAGGTTCATCAAAATCTGTTGCCCCCAAGAGTTTCTACAACTTCCCTCCTCTAACCATTAAATTTCACTCAAAATACATAGTTTGACAATTAGGGCATCATTCCCAAGCACTCAAATCACCTTCCCTACCCTTCTAAAGCTTCAAAAACTTCATATATGCCTGCTCATGCCAAATCAATCATCTCCCAATCTTGCCTAAGACAATTTCACCAAAACCCAACATCTAAACTCCATTTTAAAGCCAAAATTCACCCAATTTCCTCTGGGACAACAACCAAAAAAATTTCTAAACATTTTCCCTACTCCTAAATCTTATTCCTACATCTAATTCCTATCATGTTGGGCTTCTTGAAGTTTACATTTTTTTGCACTTTTTTCACATTGACAACTTTTCAATTTTTGCAAATTTACATCATTTTGACAAATATGCAACATGAACTCCAAAATGACCCCAAAACCAACTAACATGACTTATTACATTATAAATTGGTCTAATATGACCTTATTCAATTGAAAAAACTCAAAACACAAAACTAACTTAAGACTTCCATGAACCAATTTTTCTCAAAAACCTTGGTGCCCCTACACCAAATTTCAATATTTGAGTAAATCTCATTATAAGTAAATCTCATTACAATGCCTTAGGTACTCCATTCTCATAGATCTTTTACAATGTCACTCATACATTCAAGATTCTCTTATAATGTCTACATCATAGGTGCTCATGATGAGGTTAATTTCAAATGAGTAACTTGATATTCCCTTACCAAGCTTCACACACTCTTTTATAATGGCTTCAAATCATAATTGAGATTTGTCAAGATCATCAAAATAAGGATGTTGCATTGATTTTTTGGCTGAGATCATCTTTGATGGCTCATAAATCAACATTTTCTGCAAGGAGAGACCAATCAATTTTTAGTAGTTTACTTACAAATACGCAAAGTAAAAGAAGAAAAATAAAGAGCATCCAAAATGGAAATGAAATGAAAATATATGGAAGGCACTTACAAACAACAAATCCACGCCATTTGGTTCCAACTCAGGAACCACAAGGCATAAATCTTGATGCTTCCATTGAGGATAGGCATGCCAGTCTCTATACTTTAACTCATCAAAGCATTACACCACTCGACGATTGATCTTGCATCTGTCAACTTTGCACTGTCTTTATACTTTAACTCTTCTCACGCTAATGATCTTTTCACACATGCTCCTACACCATCATGTTCCCCTTTCCATGCCCAACCTCACAAAATTTCCAAATATGCTCAACACCTGTAATGACATGCATCATGCTCAACCAGTAGAACATGCGCAAGTTCTTGAACTGTGTTGCACAGTTATCCGACCATATTATATGTCGATCGTATGCTATGGCCCTCTGAGCCAAATCACTGTAGAACATCTAGAAACAACCTTGCACGAACTTTGAGAATGTGTGAGATCATCACTAATATAAAAGTGATACTCCCTCAAAACCTTCCTTTGGTCCTTTGTACTATCAGCTGCATGAATGAATGCTATGTGCACAAATATTGAAACTGTGTAGAGTTGCTATTATTGGCAGTTGCACCTCACATTGTGGCTATAAGAGTGTAGTTCTCTACAAAGTCAACCACTAATACTATGATTCCCAGGCGGAAGGGTGTCCTTGCATAACTTGAATTGTGTGTCCAACCATCGGGCTCTATGGGAAAGCCTTGCATTCTCATACACTATATTGTCACGAAACATGGACATAAAATGAAACACTGGAATCTTTTGATAACCAAATCATGCCTTTTTCTTGAGACCCATATTTTGTAACATATGCCACTATTTTATACTTTCCAATCCCCCTACTAGTTTATGTCCCACCTCATCTCAGGTTTTCCATATGCTTTCGACATAATGTAAGCATACGCTGTAAGTCACCCTAACCGGTGATGAACCATCCAAGCATGACGCCCCCATAAAATAGCTGGCCACTCATCTATTTCATACTTTTTGATAAGAACTCTCTTGAAGATGTTGGTGGGCTTCTATGCCACAATCCTACAAAACTTCGTTAGTACGCAAATCTAAGCATATAGAACAATAAGCATCATAATGGTTAGAGAATTCAATATGTAGTCTACAACAAGTAGTGTGTGGACATTTATTGACATAAAAGCGTTTCACATTTCAAAAATCTTTGGAAATACTTCACTTGAGGATAATCCCTTCTTTGAAATTTATGAAAATGGGTTTTGAGTTGTATCCAAAAATGTTTCTGGATGTGGCTCACAATTGTGACTACCGATTCTCCTTCTTACCACATCCCTTTGATTCAGAGATGCCTTGTGTTATTCTTCCAATACTTTTCAATTAGTGTTCTCAATGCTTCAACAACTTTTTTTGGCCTTTTCGCAAGGCCTCCCTCGAGAATTTACATAATTCATTTGAATTGGTGCCCTCAATTCTTTGTCGCTTCTTTAAACGACTCTTTGATAAAGTTTTTCTACTTGCCCTCATTTGTTCACTGCCTTTCCAATGAGAGAAGAGCTTCTCTTTGTTTGACTACTACTGTGAGTCGTGATGTAATGACACATCGGGTGATGGATATTTATATCCTTTGAGTGTGAGGTCTTACTCCACACTCTCATAAGCATCCATTAGATTATTCTAAATGGTGTTTTCACTCGATGCATTCGATGTTTTCAACCCAAGAGTCTTCATGATGTTTCTATAATTTATACCCACATCATTTCAACAAATAGTTGACATCTTATGGTCTCATTTAGCCTTTCAAAGAAAAATTTCCAAATGTTATTAGCATATCTTCTATAAGTGTGTGCTAGAATCTTATCTTCCATGTGCTGCAAAATATCCACATAAATATTAATCAAATACTTTGGCTTTCTCATTCAAAATTCTAGGTGGTGTTCTCCTAGGTAACATACATATCCTCAACATTAAAAATTTCCCATCAATATTTTAATTGAGGTGGGCTAGATTACAATTCTCTCGATTGGAGGGTGGAGAAGACATTCCCTCGAGGTCTCACGGGGATGATGGCATACCTTCTTCACAACCGAAAGTGATGATGCACCAACTTGAGATGTGGTGGATGGTGTCCAAACTACATTCACTTCATGTATAGATGGTGCATAGATGGTGTCCCTCCATATTCACTTGTGGTAGATAGTGTCCTCCATTCACCGCGCTTTTAATCGGTGTTCCCTTCATTCACTTCCTGTGATGGATATTCCAACTACGGTATCTGAATCTATCCTACCACGACGCTTTCACATTTGTGCCCTTTGTGCTGTCAATTCCTATTCTCTTTTTGATGATTGAGGTTCCTCTTCAATTGGCTTGTTTTCATCAATCGTATCCAATTTCTTCTTTTCATGATATGCCGCCACCCATTCTCTCTCCTTTGCTTTGAAGGTTTCATACTCTTCATCTGTTAGTTTATTCCTTCTTCATTTCTTTGGCATGGTGGATAATTTTACCTGTAGCATGGTAATGAGATGAATATTAGTTCCTAAAAAATGTGTCCATTCAAATAAATGAAATATATGTCATTCAAGGCTTCATAAAAAAATACTTACAATCATCCTGTAGAAGAGTATTTCTAGCATAGACAAAGGTGGTGCAGGGGCACCATAGGAGTCTAATTTTCAAGTTTTGTCAATCTTGGTTATGTAATTGGTTTTAGGTAGGTTTTAGGTGTTTTCATCTAAATAAGGTCTTGTTAGACCATTTTCATATTGTATTAGGCATAGTAGGGTTAAAAGTTGCAAAATGCAAAATTTTGTAAAAATGTTGTTAAGGAAAAGTTACAAAATTGCAATAATTGGAATACCATCAGTCATGGGAGATGAATAGTCAGTTGTGTCGGTTATTCCTGATGTAAGAAGGCTATTAAGGCCAAAAAAATCTTGATGTAAGGTGGTTGTTCATGTTTTGAACAAGAAAATCAATCAAAATCATTGAATTTTCTGAATTTTTACTATTTTCTTGCTACTATACTGCTCTATACAAATTTGTACAACTTGGGTTTGATATGAAACTCATTTAAATCATTAGGTAGGTTAAATAGCTCCATTTTGGAGGTGGTTTGATTGAATTCCATCAAGAAACAAAGATTTTACAATCAATTTACTGACTGCGGGTATGAAATTCCGAGTTTAAGGGTTTTGAGGTTGTAAAAATGTATTAGTGCCACATTCCACCTATTTTTTCTTTTGTGACTTGGTGGAATGGGCACCAATAGAGTATGTTTAGGTGTAGGTGTAGGTTTTTAGCATTGAGGAAGTGAAGATATAGAGTTCGTGTTGCTACTCCAAGTGATTTTATGTGATTTCCATGCAAGAATGGATGCCTACAAGTTATGATATGAAGAAATAACAGTGGTAAATGTTGGGAGATAGTTTGTTTAGCTTGTGAAAACCCAATTCAATTTGTTTTAAGCTATGTCAAGTTGTATGGAGGTATGGAATGATTACTTACAATAAACCCTCACTATTTGAGCATAGTTTAAGCATTTAAGCAAGGGTTTAACGAATTGCTACATTAGTGAGCGATTTCTTTGATGGAGATTGATGATTTAGAAGTTTTATAACCTATTTAAGATTTTCCCATGGTTTTTTGATGTTGTGGAGTGATTTTGATGGTACTTGCTTTGTTAAAAAGGCCTAATTGAGCCTTGTAGCAGCAAGAAAGTCAGTTTTAGGTGAGTATTTTTCAAAGTAAGCATACTTGATTTATCTATATGTTTAATTAGGCCTTAATGGGTTCTCATAATTGCTTTCAGTTTTTGGAGATCTAAATTGGTTGGGAAATTATACCTATTTTTGTGCTTAAGGACTACTACTAGCCTGTGAGCCAATTGAGAGTGAATGTTTAGGGAAGAGATAGATCAGAGTTTTAGGAACCTTTCCTTGGTTTGAGTCAATTATTTTAATGATTTTTAAGGTTGTTTGAGGATTCAATAAGAGGTTTTATGCCCTGGTCTCAGTTTTGGGTGTTTGTATCAAGAGCTTTGTGAAAAGAATGATGAGTCAAAGGTGGATGAATATGAGAGAATGAAAGAATTATTTTTTGATGGAATGCCTTAAAGAAATGTGGTAATGTGGCATGCCATGATTGCAAGATAGGCTCAAAATGGAAGCATGGACAAAGCATGTGAATTAAAATTCCTTAGCAAGCTAGTGGAGCATTGACAAGCTAGCTCACTCACTAGCCTGCCAATGTGCTAGGGTTGGGAAGGTAGGGGCAACATATGCCTCATAGAAATGGGGTCTCACGGTGATGTAGGGTTGAGAAGGTAGGGCAGCATATGCCTCATAGAAATGGGATCTTACCATTCTCACGGTGATGTAGGGTTGAGAAGGTAGGGCAACGTATGCCTCATAGAAATGGGGTCTCATGGTAAGACCCCATTTCTATGAGGCATACACTGCCCCTACCTTCTCAACCCTACATCACCGTGAGACCCCATTTCTATGAGGCACATGCTTCCCCTACCTTCTCAACCCTACATCACCATGAGACCCCATTTCTATGAGGCATACACTGCCACTACCACCTCAACCCTACTGCATTGGGGTCTCACTCACTAGCCTGCCAA
>VDFB02072478.1:134129-154337 GCA_007258455.2 Sequoia sempervirens
GCATCACCATCATGATGGGATGCACCATCATGCGGTTGCGCAACATGATGGATTTACGTGATCAAATGATCATTCAATGAATTTAAGGAAAAATGCTTTGAATCCCTGCATCTAAAGCAATCTCGGGGGTAAGGTACTGGAGTTGGGGAAAAAATAGGTGAAACAGGAAGAATTGGGGTGACTCGGTGTGCTCTAGGTCTATCCTATGGCAGCCCTTTACCCACACCTTGGAAATCTCGCATGTCAAAGCAATTGATATGCCTCCCTAGGAAAAACTCAACATATAATTTTCAGAGAAAATACTAGGGACATCAATATTGTTGTTGGGTGGTTTATCAAAAACCATCCACCAACGTCTTGAGAAATTAGCTAATATGCCTCTATGTGTGCACCATTTAATTGAAAATTTTGGCTTCTGCACATTTACGGGTTGTCATGTTTTGGTATTGATGAATAACTAGGCTAATTGGGCTTTGTCAATATCAAGTTCCCTCACTTCATCATATGATAACCCATTGGCATAAAATTTCCTTTTAGATTCTCACCACTGTGAAAACCTATTGTGCTGATTTGCCAAAGTTTCAACATTTGAAATGATTGTTTCTAAAGTGTTTTTCATATCATGATTGTTTCTAAAGTGTTTTTCATATCTGATAGCTTATGGAGTGTCTCATAGATTTGACATACATTTCTCAATTGATCTAAATTTCTATGAATAGATTCATGTATTGCATTTTGGTTTGGAAACATAGGTCATGATGAAGGAGGATTTAGAGGGTTTGCATCTTGAGCAGGGTTAGGGTTTTCATGTTAAGTAGGCTTGGGATCAACCATTCTTAAGCTTGTTAATTGATAATTTTTTAAAAAATTAACTATCATTTTAATGCAATAAAAAACCTATTAAAAATCCTATTTTTGACTAAAATTCACAAAAAAACAATGCAAAACTAATATAAATTGAAGAAAAATGAGCTCTCAGGTTTTCTTTTTTGATTTTATGGAACAGGAAATGGATATATGTTTCTTTTATGTAGTTTTTTTAATAATTGGCCGAGTCTAGGACCCAACCATTATATACATATGAATTTTTTTTAATAATTGGTAGTTTTTTTTCGATATGTAAGGTAATCATATATTATTTTATATTACAATATAAAATTATATTATATAATATATATCATATTATATTATAATATAATTTATATTATATTATATTATATTATATTAAATATAATATAATATAATATAATATTATATATAATATAATATTATATTATATATAATATAATATAATATTATATTATATTATATATACATATATATTTATTTATTTATTTTTATAGGTAAGTGCTATCAAAGGGGATAGCACCCATTTACATAAGTATCATATGGAAACATGTGCCAACAAATATTAACTACTAGAACTCCTATAGCATCTGCAACCCTATTACATTAACAAAAATTGGTAGATAGTAGCCAAATTCCTACCCAGATCAACCACCCTAGCCATACTATTCTCACCAAGCCAAGATTTCCCATTATGCATGTAACTGAAAAAGGAATCCATGCTAGATTTTATCACCCCAATCCAAAAACTTCCCATGCATTTTCCACAAAGTTCTCCCTTGATTCTTTATGCCTCCTCAAATCCTTAGCTTTGAACACCTCTTCCTCCTCTTCGTCAACTTCCAAGTTTGCAGTGTCCAAAAACAACTGAAAGGTGGCTAACCAATCACATCCCATTCATTTCAAGGATGGAATTTTCCACTATAGCCACATAGACCTCTGCCACAAATCCACCAAGAAGCTCAACCATCCTCTCCCACGAGCCTAGAATATCCACCAAGGGCTCAGTCACCATTTCATAGATCTTTCCATCACAACTGTGTCATTCATCATGAAACACCCCATTCACCAAACCCAAGATTTCCTCTAATGCCTCAAGACGTTGAACGCTAAAGAGATGACAACATTGCATTGCCCGACTCTCATTATTATAGAAGCAGCTAATGCCGAAGCAATGAACCATCTTGTTCCCTTCAGCCCTTCACACACTACCTACTATGCTTATCAATTGTGCTTTCCAATGACTGACAATGGCCTAAATATCAATCAAGTCACACCAAATTCGGGCATCCACTGCAACATCCGACACCAAAGTGGGGATCAAATCCCAACCAAATATTATAGAAATCGATCTACACCACCAGCCTCTAGCATGTGAACTGCGTACACAAATTCACGGGTCCGAAATCTCCCCGGGAAGACCACCACCTGATTTTTACTTATCTTTATCTATTATAGCATATAGTCTCATTCATTGATTTGTAGAGGAATCAACTAGTACCTCTATTTCTTGATATACTCCCTAGTTTTCCAACATGTCCGCCGCTTTGTTTGCTTCTCTATACACATGTTTAAGAGAGAAGTCAACAAGTCTACCCAAAAGTGCTTTAATCACCTCTATTCAATTTCCAATTCGTCAGTTGGGAGAATTCCCTACAGAGACTTCCTGGACACAAATTTGCAAGTCCCCCTCAATTTCCACAACATCCACGCCTTTCTGAATGCATAGTTGAAGACCAAGGGCCAATGCTTCCAGCTCCACAATGTTATTCAATTGGACTCCCAGATTCTTTGATGTTTCCCATACATAATTACCACTTTCATCTCTAATAATGCATCCCACACCAGCCCAGCTTGGGTTACCTTTAGCAGCATTGTCAAAGTTAAGCTTCCACTTTAACCTCACCGGTAGTAGCCAATGTACTTTCTTCTTGTCAACTTTGGTTGATTCAATTACCTTATGCCTAGGAACCTTGAGGTTTGACCACACCTTTTGTTTCTCCTCATCCCACCTTATGAACTTTTCCTTAGAGTCGGTACTTGTTCTATTATTTGTTGTTTCTACGATGGCTTCCTAAATTTTTGCTATGAGTTGGTCGCAATTTAGTGTTGACTCCTTAAAAATGTTCCTATTCCTTTCTTTCCACAAATGCCAAACCACCAATGATGGCACCAATACCCATATACTATGCCAATAGCCATTCCTATTTTCCATCGACTAACTGTTCATGAAATCCCACACCTTGGGTTAACATGGGCCATGCAGGCGGAGAGCCCCTTGCAGCCAATCCCAACACAAGGTGGGAAAAGGGCATGTTAGGAACAAGTGATCCACATCTTCTTCAGCCTGCTCACAAAACACACACCAAGATGGCCCAACCAATCCAATCCTTTTAAGTCTTTCTCCAGTGAGACACCGCTTGTGCAAGGCTACCCAAAGGAAATCACCAGCTTTGGGTAGCACCTCACACCTCCAACATAGCATTTCCATCCATGAATTCTCTGCACCTTGTGCTACTTGGAGTTGATATCCTAGTTTTGCTGAGTACTCCCCTGATGCCACCCCACACCAAATAATTGAGTCCTCCCGGTTGCATAAATTAATCATTCTTTTACTCAATTCCTGAGCCACCGCCTCCTTTAGCCCTTAGGTTAGAGGCCAAGCCTCCCCATCTTTCGACTTCATTCATCCACCAACCACATCGTCACTATTGCAAACATAATTTTCCACCTTTGAACCACATTCCTCTTGTAGCCTATCCACATACTTCCCTAAGTCAAACATTTCTACCAAACTCTTATGCCCATCCCAAGAGTCAGTCCAAAACAATGTTGACTTCCCATTTCCAATTCACCAAGAGAGATGATTCTTGATTATAAATCTGCAATTCGCAATGTACTTCCATACTATAGAGCCACTGCCTAGATTTTCTATCATTAGAATTCTCGATGACTCCTCACTATCCAAATATTTATTGTGGAGAATGCGACACCAGAGCTTCTCAGGCTATTTGTATATTTTCCAAATCAACTTGGCATCGAGGGCATTATTTTGGTATCTAATGTTCTGCAGGACCACACCACCATCAACTTTTGTTTTACACATCGTGTCCCATCCAATCAATGGTGTTTGCTTCTCACTCTTAGAGCCTTCCCATAATAATTTCCTCAATACCTTTTCTAATTCGTTCTCTACCTTGGTGGGAGCTTCACAACATGCCATTGTGTAAATTGGGATTGCAGACAAAACTGATTTGATCTTTGTAATTCGTCCTACAAGTTTGAGCCAATTATTTTTCCATTCCATTGCTTTACCCCTGCACTTTCCAACTAATTCTTCCCAGTGTTTTTCTCTGCAAACCCCCTCAAATATTTTCACTCCCAGAAGCTTTGTTGGAAGCCTCCCCACTTTAAACCCCAGAATGGCAGAGATAGCTCGTTGCAAAGGCTTCCTTGTATTAAAGAGATATATGCATGATTTATTCGTATTCATCTATTGGCCTGAATGCAATCATACTCCACTAATAGCCCTTGAATGCAACAGGCTTCCCTGATACTTGCTTCACCTAGCAGAGTTGTGGTGTCCACAAATTGTGAATGGGTTACAGGTTCAACATTCAGAGCCACTCGCACACCCCTCCATTCTAGTCATTGGCAACGAGTTTTGATCGCGTCACTTAGTGATTCTGCCATAATTACAAATAGGAATGGTGATATTGGATCGCCCTGCCTTAAACCATTGGTCGCTTGGAAAAAGCCATGAAGTGAGCCATTTATTGAAACCGAGAAGCAAACTGTAGAGATACAAAAGAAAATAAGATCCCTCCAATGTGACTCAAATCCCATTCTCTCCATAACCTTGAAAAGGAATCCCCAACAGACTTTGTCATAGGCTTTGCATACATCAAGCTTAATTATCATCCCTGCCTCCCTACTAATCGAAAGTGAATGAACTGCCTCATTAATTAGTAGAATACAATCTATGATTTCATGCCCTAGGACGAAGCCATTTTGTTCTATTGATACTATTCTCCCCAAGATCAGTTTCAATCTATTAGCTAGAACTTTAGCTATAATTTTATATGTTGTGTTACAGAGAGATGTAGGTTTGTAATCATTGAAAGAATTGCATTCAGGTTTTTTCGGAATCAAGGCGATCACTGAGTTGTTTAAGTCCCTTACAAACCTCTTTGTCCTTCGGAAGTCTTCCACAAGTTTCCAAAGCTTGTCCCCAACAAAACTCTAGCATGATTGAAAGAATCTTGTCGTGAATCCATCTGGCCCTGGTGCCTTGTTCGGGTGAAGCTGAAATAATGCGTTCTTAACTTCTTCTTTCGAAACTGTGCCACACAGCATCCTATTATTTGCTTCATTTACCCATTTATCTAGCACATCTAAGAAACAGTTACTAACTTCCTTCGGTGCCCGATTCCCTAGTAGATGCTTAAAAAATTCCACCGTCGCCTTTCCTACATTTGACAATCCTCGAGCCAAGGAGTCATTTGTCATTTTTATTTCTTCAATCTTATTCGCCGCCCTCCTAGCCAAAACCGACGCATGGGAGAATTTGGAGTTTGAGTCTCCCTCCTTAAGCCAAACCTCCCTTAATTTATCACGCCAGTAAATTTCTTCTCTCTTGAGAAGCTCCGTCAACTTCACTTTTAGTTCTTTCTCTTTTTGAAACTCTCCATTCCACATTCCATCCCTGATTACCTTCTCATTTAATGCCTCTAGCTCACTTTCAGTGTTTACTTTTCCACGAAGATGTTCTGGAATTTTTTCTTGTTCCAGTCCTTCAATTTCTGTTTAACTATTTGGAAGTTGATCGATCCACCCACCTTAGCTTCATTCCACCATCTCTCCAATAATCCTAAAAGGCTACCATCCCTCCACCACATATTCTGGAATTTGAAAGTTGTCTTCAATTTTTCTGATCCATTATTGATTGTCAGCTCCATTGGGAAATGATCAGAGATCGACACAGGCAGTATACTTGTGCATATGTGAATACCCACATTTCTCCAAGTTAGGGATAGCATGAATCTATCTAGTCTCTCAGAAATGGTAGTGAAATCCTTTCGTCTATTGGTCCAAGTAAAAACTCCATTCTCTATGGGGTAATCAACCAAACTAGCCATCTCCACAAACCGTTTGAAATCATATGTTGCTTGAGATACACTCCTAACCCCGTCGCTCTTCTCTGACAGTTCTAAAATGGCATTAAAATTGCCCCCAATGATTAGCCTTTCCCTCAGACATGGGCAGGTGAATTCCAACAAGGCTTGCCACAGGAAAGCTTTTTCCTCTGTTTTTATTAGACCATACACATTGATTAATGTAAAATGGAAGTTTAACCCAAGATCATGTACTTTGGCGGCTATCCAATTTGAGGAAGATTGCACCACCTCTACAGAAACTACAACCTCCTTCCACATCATGCCCAGGCCCCTCGAAGAATCCTGAAAAAAACCTTTCCATTGTTTACAAAAACTCATGAATTTTTCCCCTTCATCACCAGAGAGTTTAGTTTCTTGTAACAACATAATATTGCTTGCACGCTCTTTTGTAGTTGACACCTAATCAGGCGTCACTTGTTAGGGGCCTTGAGGCCCCTAACATTCCAGGTCATGATCTTCATTGCTTCCCAAGGGAGGTGGTCCCTCCCTTGGTACTTAAGAACTTGGTAATACTGGGATACTTCTTAGCAACTGCCTCCTCTTCCTAAAGTTGTTTGAAGGATTTCATTCCTTTAGTGTTTCCTGATATGCTAACTTTTCCCATACCCAATTGCTTCACATCTGATTGGGAAATGCAACAATCTTCAATAGTGTCAAGCACATCCATTGGGTCCACATTCAAGTCCAAATCTTCACTGGTTGAAGATGCATCATCTGACTCCTCAACGACACTCAACTCTTTGTTCTTTCCTGAAGGATGCAAAACTTCCTTCAAGACCTCTACTTGCACCCCCATGTTTGATGTTTCAAAGGGTTTGACCAAAGCGCCCGTCATTACTGCATCTTCCTTTACTTCCTGTGAGTGGTTTTCTTTCTCTATGACATCCGTAGAGGGGAGTTCGGGGAAAATAGAGGAATCAACTTGGAAATTATTCTTCTTCCATACATCCTTCTTTCCCTTCTTGCAATCCACCCCTCCATGTTCCCTTGCATTGCATATGAGACAAAACTTCTTATCTTACTCTATTTCAATCTCTTCAATCCACCGAACCCTGTCAACTAGAAGGCATATCTTCTAAGGAATGGTGTCAACTGCCACTATCTTCAATCTAGCATATTTGTACAGATCTCCATCTAGAATTCCCATGTCTACCTCCATTAGAGATCCCAATGTTTGGTCAATTTTTTCCAAACAATCCCCCAACTAGTATTCCATCGGGAGATTGTAAAGCCTAATCCAAACAGGCAGATTGTATGGTCTCAATTTCACTGGATCAAAATTTTGACACAACTGTTGCATGTACAGGGGATTTCCATTCATAAACCACATTTCTCCCTTAGTTACCTGATTCTTTGCTTCCTCATTTGTGAAAACTACCAAAAAGAACCTTTTTGGCAAGAATCTTATAAGAACTTTCTTCTTCCAATTTTCCCGAATCTAGTTCATTATTGAGGCACAATCGAACTTACCCCCAATGAATTGGCATATAAAGGCAAAATCCTTCAATATTGCCTTGTCATCTTTAATTTCATTAGTGACATAAATTTCCGTCGCTTCTTTATCAACTGCTTGATTATGGTTTTTTCCTTCCGACATAGCCAGGCCTTCATTTTGCCTCTACACATACACATCCCTTTTCGGGCTTCACTTCTTTCCTTTTCTTTGGCGTGTTGGTCGATCCTCTCCTATACCACCCAGTGCTCAATGTCAAGCCCAAGGTCTATGCTCCCATCTAGGTGTTTCTGGTGTATCGTGTCTCCTCCTAACCATTCCAGTTTCCTTCCCATGAGCCGATGACTCTGGTGTGTCATGCCTCTTTCGAGCCTGGCTGCCACCTGAACCATCACCATGATCTTTTTCCTAGTAGAACGGGTGGCACTTATCCACCCATCTACCCTCTGAAAAAAATAGTTGAGGCTGGTAATTCTTCCTTCTCCTAGCCAATCTCTCCTTCGACACTTCATCTCCCCAACACACCTTCGCCCATTCATCATGTCACTTGTGCTCGCCTCCGACCTGGACAACTCCAACCTTCTCTACCTCACCACCTTTTGTTGAGTCGCAATGTTACGAACCTGCACCTACCTATGCCATTTTTTTTATGCTATTAAAAATTTTGTCCATCCAATTGTTATTCTTATAATATTATATTATAATATATTATAATACAATATTATTATATATTATAATACAATATTATTATATAATATAGTATTATATAATAATATAATATTATTATATAATATAGTATTTATATAATAATAGAATACTATATAATCATATAATATAATATATTTAATATTATAATATATTATAATATAATGTTATATAATATTTAATACTATATAGTATTGTAATATAATATATAATATATATAATATATTATTATATAATATTAAATTAAAAAACATTATAATAATATATTAAATTAAATATATGGTTGGTTTCAAACCCGACCAAATTAAAAAAAACTAACCTAAACATAACAAATATTTGTTTCATAACGAATATTAGTTTTGAAACATATATTTGTTTCGAATGGATATCCATTTTGGTTTGGTGTTTGCTATGGCACCATGTACTTTCTACCTGAGCCTAGAAAATGTCAAAGCAGATTTTCGCATTTTTGAGTAAGTTAAAAATGCTTTTTTTTTTGCATTGCCACTTTTTAGACCACCATGATCTTGCATAGACCCTATATATATATATATATATATATGAATTTTTAGAAGTTTTTAGGGTGGAATTTACTCTCAAGGATTTCAACAATTCATTAGAAGAAAACTTAAATTAGATCGAGCATCACAATCATTTCAATGCTTTGAACTACTTTATCTCTACTATTTTGTACAATAGGGTAGGAATTATGACCTTGTCAAGTTGGGGTGCCAAGATTAAATAACTTTCATAGTACATTTTTAATTTGTAGTTATTTTTTCTTTATCTGACTATCTATTTCAACTTTTAAGGAGGATATGAGTCATTACAAAGCATGGTGACTCTTTAGTTTTCACTAGGAACCTTAGTTTCTTATTTTTAGTTAGTTTTATAGTTTGGTATTTATTTTCATTTCATGCCTGCTTCATTTCCCATTGATTATGATTACAATTGATTTGAGAGATTCTAAATGGGATATCTTGATTAAAAATATATTTATGGTGGTTGCATTAAATCCCCCATTTCATGTCTTATTCAAATACTCAAGTTGAAAAATAAAAATTGGCTAAGTGTTGAGTTTTTCAACATTTTGGAGTTTTGGGGTTGTCCATTTTTGCATACATTTCCCACCAATCCCAACAACCAATTCTAATCCTTCCAAAAATTGGCTAAGTGTTGTTTGTCATTTTGTTAGAGTTTTGGGAGTGTCCATCCTTGTATGCCCTTCCTATCAATCTCAAAACCCTACCTAGAAACCTTGTGAAAGTGGCTAAGTGTCAATATTTTTTACCTTTCAAATTTTTAGGGTTTCCCTTACATTTGTCCCTTCTTTAAGAATCCCCAATCCTTGAAATAATCTAAAGGGTAAAATGTTGCCTAAGTATCATTATGTCAGAGTTTCAAAGCTTCACATTCTCCAAAACCATTCCTTTAGCATTCCCAATCCCTAAAGCCTAAGCCATTTGCATTTGTCAAAATTTCAAGCTTCTTCATCAATCCATCCCTATCAAACTTGCCATCTCAGTCACTCTTTCTTGAAAATCTTGATACTTCCAGTATGCAGTATGAGTTCCTTGCACTCCCCCCCCCCTCCAATAGTCTAAAACTCCACCAATTGCTTATGTATCCTATCAAAGTCTAACTTTCATTCATCCCCTATTATGACATCTTTTTCAATGCAATCCCCAATGGTTTGAAACTCTGTTGAATTCTTTGAATTTCTCCCAAGTAATTATTAGTTTCAGAGTTTCAAGATTTTTCTTACCATCTTACCATCCCTTTCTTGATTCACTATAAGTTGTTCTTTATCTTTCAAAATTTTGGACTTATTCATCCATACATCCCTTTCGGACTTGCCATCTTGGTCATGCCTTCCCCAATAATTCCTCAAAATTTCCCTTATCCACTCCAAATTTCCTCTAAGTTTTTCAAACTTTCATGGGTTTTCATCCATTCATCATTTTCCTTTCCAATATTGACCCCCAAGGGTTTACCTTTTTTTTTCTTGATGTCATCATCCTCCTAAACTATCAAAGTATCTCTTTACCCTATCCAATAGCAAGTTGTTAGATGGAGCCCAAATTTTTTATGGATAAGTGTTTTGTCGGGATATCAAGGGTGGATGTGCTCACATCTTAGGCCTAATAGGTATACAAATCAAAGGGAGCCTAATGGCCCAATGGTTTGACAATGCATGAGAGTTAAATTTTTATGTTGGAACATCTGAGGACTTCATGTATCTCTCCCAAGTCAAAAAAGGGGGATTAGAAAATATTTCTAAGACAAAGAGGAAAATGGATCAAGAGAAGTTGAAGATGATAGGGGAATCTCTTGTGGAATTTGGTGTCATTCAGACATTAGATACTCACTTCTATACTCCCCAAAAAAATATTTTGATTTCTTGGAATGTTAAGGGTTTGGATAACACCCCTTGAATTTTTTTTGTTCAAGACATTATAAGGGATCATAAACCTAATATTATCTTTCTTACAAAAAGTAAACTCTCTATGGAGGAAATGGTTTCATTTTTTCCTAATATTTGGAAGGTAGTTAGTGTCAATATATTGGAGCTCAAGGTTCAATTGGAGGGTTGACATGTTTATGGGATATTTGTAGTGTCACTCCTTGTTGGACTACAAGCAAGCACTCCTTATCCATGGTGGCTTCTTGCTTCAATTCTAGTAGCTCCATTTTCTCACCAATGTTTATGTTCTTACTAATTTTCAAGGTAAGATCTTGCTTCAAATGGTCCCATATTAGATTTTTTTTTTCTATAGATTCTTTTTTTCCTAGATCTTAGTAGGAGAATTTAATATTCTTAGTCTTGATGAGAAACCATGTGGTTTTATTCATCTAGACCCATCATCTTGTTGTTGAGAGACAATTTATGTCTTCTCTCAACCTAGTGAATGTCAAACCAAGAAATAAAATATTTACTTGGAACAAAAAAAGATTTGGGTCAACTTCCATTTTTGAAAGGATTGATAGGTTTCTAGTTTTTGAAAGTTGGAGTGGCGATAACAGGTTTTCTACTAAAATACTTTGGTGTGGAAGGGATCATCAATGGCCTATTCAATTCTATTCCTCTTCATTTTTTTTTAAATAGCATCCTTTCAAGTTTCAACTTATGTCGATAATGGATCCTAATATTCACAAGTTCATGAAATTGGGTGGTTCGAGGGAAAGCCTCTTTTTGGTACTGCCATGTATTTTTCCTTCAAAAGACTGAAATTTATTAAGTTTAAGCTTAAGAAAAGGAATAAAAGTTCTTTTTGTAATATTTTCAAGAGAAAGGCTTGGTTTTAAGAAAAATTGGATGGTATCTCTTCAAATTAAGGAAATTGAAATGACAAAAGAGCTACTATTTGCATAATCTTTTTATTCCAAAGAACTTAGTGTAATGCCCCGTCTTAATAACCTAAGAATGTTGCAATTGTGTGTAAAGGTGTAATAATTTTTTTTTTTTAAAGTTTAATTATTAAGTTAATTAGTTGCATACATTCATTAGGCTATGCGACGTTACACTACTTTGAGTTTCCATAAGTGACTTAAGTATTTCGCATTGCACATATTGATAACATAAAGATAAACATTGCATAACATTGAAATTTCCATTCAAGATAATATAATAAAGTACAAATTTGTTTCATTCATTGCATTTGATAAAATATACAATACTCATCCATCTGATGAGAAAGTTCAATAATAATTACAATTACAAGTGTTCACCTCACAACATTTGAGGGATGTTTTCAAATACAAAATTTTACAATATACAATGTTGAAATATACATAAGTTTCCAAGTGCGAGCTCTCCATCCATGAAGCTCTCGATGCTATGATCACAAAACTGGGGACCCAATGGAGTAAGGTGCACGTTCCACCCAACCATGTGGTACCCGTAGGTCCACCCCCCGTGCTAGGAGATAGTAATTAAGGTTACCTAGACCTAATCTACTAACCCTAGACACTAGTACATAACAAACTATTGGTTACATTGCTTCTAGATTTTGACGATTGAAAATGCTACATACACAAGGTTGACTGTTACTTTAGGTGGAGTGTCATCACAACGCAGCAAAGGTTACCCTGGTGTTTCTTCCTAGGTTCCGGCCCCCAATCCTTGGGTTACCCTGGTAACCTCTTACGAAACCTGGCCCCTATGCAAATCATTGTGGAATCGGATGTCTTTTAAAAGAACAAGACACCGATTTGCCATTCCAGGCCTTCTCGTCTTATACTCAAGACTGAAGTAGCTCAAGAGTCATAAGCGAGGCATATACATCTTGTTAAGTGTTTTAATCTAACTACTATGTTCTTTAGTTTTCACTGAGTTATTAACTCTTTGTAAGTTACCCTGACACCACTTTGTGTGTCAGCCCTTACAAAAAGCCACTCCCCTAAACATAACATAGATTTCTAAGTTTTCATGACTAGGGTTTACAAGTGCACAAAGTACATCTTACAATAACAAATAACCTTCAACAATATCAACACACAATATTTAACGCATGCACAACCCAAGTTATCTCAAGAATTACATTTGAACAATTAAACACCCTTTTTACACAATTCATTCTGGAAGGCTTATACAACAAAGACTTTCCCAATTTTCCCTAAAAGAAAACACATACGAAAGCAAATCAAGAAAAGTAAATATCTATTATTCGAATATGCTAAATCCATATGCATCAGTTTTAAAAACAACATATTTAAATATCATCTTAACAAAAGATATAATTTAAAATCAATAAAAATAACTATTTCATTTAGTCTATTTTTATTTGTATTTTTCCAATCTCACAATATACCATATTCATTAATTTTCTCAATCTTAATTTCCACTTCTATTATAATTTAAAAATACCAAAATCATTATACTCCACTTTATAAATATAATTATGAATATATTTAATTATATTTATTTATTTTTTATAACAAAAATATAATTATATCTATATATATATTCATATTTATATATATATATATACAAATATATATATAAATATTATAAATTAATTCACATTAAATAAAAATCCGATTTAATACATCATACGAAATTCTTTTTTTTTCATTTTAAAAAAAATATCAAATGAAAATTTTAATAAAGTTTTAAACCCCAAATAAACAGCGCTCTGGCCGCGGCCTCCCCTTTTGGGGAGGACGTAGCCCACACCAGGCTGCGCCCAGCAGCCATGGTGGCTGCTATGCGCAGCCAGGTGATTGCGCCCACCCGTAAGGGTGAGGGGAGGGTTTCGGCCCTCCCCACCTATCATTAATTTTTTTTTAAATTTATTTCTTTTTATTAAAGAATCTGAATTCTGGGTCTGCGGATTTTTATTCCGCCATTTCAATTTTTTTTTTGCCGTACGAATTTCGGCATAATAAATTTAAACTTTTTCAAAACAATTTTAATAAAAATAACTAGTGTCTTTCACAATCCAATTTACAATATAATATATATATGATATATATATATACAAATATATATACATATATTTATATATATATAATCCTTCTGGGTTTTAGAGGGTTTTCTTTAACAGAGAAGTATCTACGGGGAAATTGGAAAAAAAATAACGAATTTCTTCCGGGGTTTTTCAAAAATAAAACTAGAACAGTATTTCCAATTCAAACTTAAATAAATCCTAGAGGATTCTATTTCCCTTTAAACAAATATTTCCTTTCAGAAAATTAAATACTATATACAGAGAATAAACTTCAGAAGCTTTCTTATTTTCTTATCAAAATTTCAGAAGACAAACACAGTAAATAATTTCTTTGCGTGAAACACAGAGATTTGAATTACACTAAATTTCTTTTCAGATGCTTTCCTTTCCAAAAATAAATACACCAGAAGAATACCTGTTTTCCTGTGCTTTGAAAATTGACTGGTGAAGATTTTTCCTGTAGCTTCCACAAATCTTTCCCGAGAAACAAAGCCCAAAGCCCAATAGCAACCAGAGCTTCCACAAATTTCCAACAAATTTCCCAAAAAAACATATACAGATAAATTTTCTTTTACAGAGCACAAAATAATTTCCCGTGAATGATAGGATAGCCTCCCAGAATTTTTCCAGATCCAATATTACCTCCGTAACCAATTTCTTCAACCAAAATCATTTAATGCACTGGCACACATGTTGAGAAGTGGTTGCAAAATATCTTCACCACCACTTCTCGGCAATTTGCCAATTTCCCAAATTGCATGTAATTAATTATTTTAATTTAAATTTACAATTTCCAAATGCATGCATTCATTTTTATTAAATTTTCTAATTTACAAATACAATTTAATTTTAATTAATTTATTTATTTAATTAAATAAGTTTAATCTTTTAAGATCAAACCATTTAACCAAATAAGCTAACTAATTAATTAAATAACATGAAACTAATTTCTTCAACATTTAAAAATTAATTAAATAACAATAATTTAAAGCACGATAAACTAACATTAAAATTAACCAAATTTACCTTTCCAACAATTTATCCAAACAGAAAATACAAGACAACCTAGACTCAGACTGAAACTGACAATGTACAATGACCGGGTTATAGACTAAACTAGGGTGAACCTAACTACTATCTCCTGATCAACATATCCGTTGAGTCTTGACACGCTCAGACTTGAGTACCCAGGTGGAGTCGGTGTCATGTACCTTCAATTCCTGTAACCAAACAATAACATGCATATATATATATACATATATAAATAAAGCATTAAATAGACACACCGTGCGGAGAAAATCATGGATATCACAGGGCACTCGCAAGCGAGTGATGCGATTTCGTTCTCCACACCAATACACGTCACATCAGACTGACGAAATAATAACTGTTAGTCCATCAAAACATATGCATATCAATAATCAACTGAAAGTAAACATCTACACTATCTCAAAGCATATCAGAAATCAAATATCGCAGTACAATGTATCATCATGTCACAGAGTAAATCCATTATCGCTCAAAACCAGCGATCAAAATATCCAAACAAAGTATCACAATCTAACAATGTAAAAACACAACAGCATAAAACATAAGCATAAATGGAGGGGTACTACACTTAGTGAATGGGAGCTTAGGGAGGGGATATTTTGGAAGCAAAAACCACAAATAGACTAGCTCTAGGAAGGGGAGAAGAATATTTATTTTTTCCATAATTTGATCAAAGAAAGGAGTGACAATGTTATATCATCTATCTTTCGACTCATGGAGACCAAGTTTCATCTTTCAAAGACATTTGTCAAGAAGTTGTCTTGTATTTTTCTTCCTTTTTCACAAAGAATAGTACAAGGGCTTTGGAGGAGGAACAACTCATTTTGGATTGCATATCCCCTTTGGTTTCTGATGATATGAATAATCTTCTTATGAGACCAATATTTATAGAAGCGCTTGAGAAAAATTCTTTTCAAATGAAGAGAGGAAAAACCCTAAGACTAGATGGTTTTTCTATAGATTTTTTTAGGAATTCTAGGACATTATAAATTTTGATCATTTAGGGGTGGTAAGGGAATCTTGAGCCAATAAGAAAATTATTAAATCTATCAACTCTACCTTTCTAGCCTTGATTCCTAAAAAGGGATAGCTAATTCCTTTTATTTGCTTTGCCCAACAACCCTTTGCAATATTATTTACAAGATCATCATCAAACTTACGGTTGAGTGCTTGAAGAAATTATTGGCTTCCATTAATTTTTCTAAGCAAGGAGGATTTGTTAAAAGGTGTCAAATTATGGATGGTATTATTGTAGCTATTGAGGTTGTCCATTCTATGTCCAATTCCAAGGACAAATATATGTTCATCAAGTTGGACATGTCTAAGGCATACGATAGATTTAGTTGATCATTCCTTAGGAAGGTGTTAACTAAGTTTGGTTTTTGCTCAAGGTGGATTGATTGGATTTTGAATTGTGCGCACTCAACTTCCTTCCCTATTTTTTTCAATGATATTATGTCTCCTCTTTTTTCTACTTCCAAAGGTCTTTGGCAAAGAGGTCCTCTTTCTCCTTACCTTTTTATCTTAATGGTAGAAGGCTTCTAGGAAAATTTATCAAGAACCAAAGAGCTAATGGTTTCATAAAGGAATGGTCCTAGGCATTGGACCTTGACTCTCAATCCCACCTTCAAATGTGGACGATACAACTTTGATGGGGTTTGCAAGAATTAGTGAAGTGATCAACTTCAAGAAAGTCTTATAAGACTATATATATATATATATATATATATATGCATGCTTTGGGCCAACTATTTAATGAAGATAAGTCCAATATTCTTTAATACCCTTATGCTCATCCAACAAATAATTGTTCATATTCTTCATTTTATAATTAGGAATTCCCCTCTAGATTACTTATGGATTCTATTATCTACTAGTAAACTTAAAAGAAGAGATCAATGGAAGAGGATTTTGGACAAATTTCACATGAGGGTTAGGCACTAGACCTTCAGGTGATTATCTTTTTTTGGTTGATTGACACTTCTAAAAAATGTTATGGAAACTTCTCCCTATTTATAGATTTCTTATTTCATCCCCCCCTAAGAGCTTTTGTAAAGAATTTGACACTCTCTAGGAAATTATTATGGGCAAGGAATTTGGAGTCCCATAAATTAAGTTTAGTTAGTTGGGACCAAGTCTATAGTCCTAAGACACATAAAGGCCTTAGTCTTAGGCACTTTGAGTTCAATTGCCAAACTTTAGCTACCAAATTATATTGGAGATGGTGCAAGTACTTAAAAAAACCTTGGGCAAAAAACTTTAATTTCAAGTACTTGGGAGGAGGGGCAAATGAAGATATTCCCCAAATGGATCTATAAGGAAAGGTTTAATGGTTTGGAATACTATTAAAAAAGAGGCTTCCATTATTAAGGAAGGTCTTTCTGGATTATTAAAAAAGGTGATAGTGCTCTTTTTTTGGAATGATTCACAAGATCTACACCTCACTATCCTTTCATCCTTCTCTACCACCAACCTTTGAGTGATTTTTTTTAGGTTGTA
Organism: Sequoia sempervirens; assembly: GCA_007258455.2. Classification (NCBI taxonomy): domain Eukaryota; kingdom Viridiplantae; phylum Streptophyta; class Pinopsida; order Cupressales; family Cupressaceae; genus Sequoia; species Sequoia sempervirens. Next base: position 151,310 of record VDFB02072478.1, read on the forward strand.
TGGTGATCTAAAGTTGTGGATTTTAAGTACCATATCTATTTGGAGATTTCCTAGATGTATCACTAGGAGCCCAATGGTTGGCCTAGAGGAGAATCATCTAATGCCCAAGATACTCTTGTTTCCATTTTGGTTGATCAGCATTGTTAGTCGATGGAGGGAAGGGATGTTCTTATGTGAGGCTAGGATCCTAAAGAAGCCTATTTGGATGCTCTTGTTTATCAAATTTTTGAATATAAGAAAGGTGTGAGTATAAACTTTCCTTGGTGGAAAAAAAATTGGAATAAAGTCAACTAGCCCAAGTGTAATCTTTTTATTTGGTTATTGTATCAAAACAAGTGCTTAACCTAGGATAATATTAGGAAATGTGGATTTCATGGCCCTTCCAAAAGTGTGTTGTATGGCACTAGCGATGAAAATAATGCTCACCTTTTCTTCCAATGCCCTTTCTCTTTACACATCTAGAGGCAATGCCAAAATAGATGGAATAGGCCTATCATTCACACCATCTCTTTATCTAACTTTTGGGAAAGAATGGGTTGTCCTCCTACATAGGCCTCTTTCTAGTTGTTGCTTGGGATCTAGGCCCTATTTTTATTCTTTGGCAGATTTGGATAGAGAGGAATCATTAGATATTCCAAGAACATCAAAGTCTCATCATGTAGGTCTAACAAAAAATAAGGAACTTGATCAAGGAAACTATTTAGGCCAAATGCTCCTTTGAATAAGATATTTCCACTTTTGATTCTCATTTGTCAAAGATTTTGGAATTCTTCCCCTCATCTGCTTCTCATAATCAATCTAGGTTTGGATTGAAGTTTTCCAAGAATGTGAATAGGATTGGTAAATGGTCACCTACCCCTCTTGGACTCTTCAAAATTAATACTAATTGATCCTCATGGGGCAACCCAAGTGATGCTAAGATTGGTAGGATGGGTTACAATAGTGATGGTTTAGCTCGTTTATTCTTCTCTAAGTATGGGGTGTTGCACTAATAATCAAATGGAGGCCCATGTCATTCTTGTGGCACTTGAGAAAGCTTGTGAGCTAGGTTGGAAGAAAGTTGTTTGTGAAATGGTTTCTATGATCTTGGTTTCTCTTTTGAATAAGGGGCAGTTGTATTAGTCTTCACAAAGATTGGCCACTATTGCAAAATAGATTCTCCATCTCACTTTGCATTTTAATTCTATTTCCCTTGTTCCTATTCCTAGAGAATGGAAGTAATATTGGGATCATTGTTTGCTTTGTTTCTTGAGGTTGATGGCAAAGTGGAAAACCTCCTAGGGTTTTCCTTCTAGCTTTACTGTTAACTATTGCCATCTAGAAATCTCTTTACTATAATTTGTAAGAGTTACTCTTTATTAACACAATTTTCTTTTTGCTCAAAAAGAAAACAAAAATATATAATATAAATATAAATAATTTAATAAAAACAATATATCATTTAGTAATAAAAACTAATCATATTTTACATTATAATAATAATAAATATTTTTTCCTCGGTTTAAGAGGTGAGATTTCTTGCGGGTGGGGGATCTCACTTGCAGGGGACTAGTCTCGCCCTAGCTCGCCTCAGGTACCCAAAGTAAGGGCTGCTCGGCTGCTCGGCTGGGTCGCGGGGACACCCCTGTAGTATAAAAAAAAAAATAATAATAAATATATTTTTTTAAATAAATGAGTTTCTAGATACATTCCTTGTGGGCAACCTAAAGAGGCTAAAAATTTAATGGAAGAGGGTACATTTACCTACATGTCTATTCTCTCTAGAATGAACCCGCTGCTTAAACATTTAGTTATTTGAGCTCTTTAAGTGGAAGCAATCCAAAAGCCTGAGAAATTACCTTCCAGTCGCCATATCATCCAGTGGTTGGTAGGTGGCGGCAGCATGGTTGTGAGTTGACAGTATTGGCCAAACATGAATGGGTGTTGAAGGGTTAAAATGCTGCTGCTTGGACCCTATTTTCTTGTTTGCTTACGTCATTAAACACTACTGCAAGTCCTTTCAGCAAACTTAGTCAAATGAACCTGAAGGGAATCTGGGGTACCCAGGCCAGACCGTAGGCAAACTGAGGCCTGTCTCAGACGCAAACCAAATCCAGTCAACTTGCAGGCGGCCATTTCTGCCAAACCCAGCTTCACAGATCAATTACAATCAAACTAAAAAGGTCCACCAACCATCTTGTGGGGTCCATTTATCCTTTCTCATGAATGAATGAATGACTCTTTTTAATTACGTTCATGAGACTAGCCAGTCTATGGGACCCAGGAAATAGAACAGAAATCACTTTTGCAAAACAACAAAGCAACCTCAGACCCCACCAATTACTTCTTGTTGCTTTCTAACTCTTTGCTGATTTTGTTTCTTCTGCTATGTATTTTGATCAGATAACTTGCTGTTTTATCAAACTGCATTGGTTTTCAAACCCCTATTATTAGTTTGCAACATTGCCTCACTTGACTTTGAGGTATCAATTTTGATGTTGGGTGTCAACTTCTGCATACATGGAATCAATTCGTGTGTGTCATAACATATTTGTTTCTCAAAGTGCATCTTATCCGTTCGCAACCAAAACCATGACTTGGTATTAATGACACCTACCAAAGCAAAGAGAGGGAGGGAATGGACACAAACTGAGAAAGTATAGTTGCAAGTTAATCTCAAAGATAGAAAAGGCTACTTGTACAAGGAATCTTGAGACAATGTAAATATGTTGTAGTTGTTGATTAATGGTAATAGGTTCACTTGTAAGATACAAAATAATGTATACAAGATTTTAGCTAGCCTCCAGTGCTTATTGATATCTATTATCTAAAAAGTTAACTACTAAAGATTAGGAAGATAAATTTCAAGAGCAAAAAGAGGAATATGATAGGAAATAATGGTTAAGATTCAAGAATTTTTTGAGAAGAATGAACAAGTAGCTGCTGAAGACCACAAGTGGTGCATCATGTATGGAGCCAGCTGTGTAAATTTGGAAAAGGTAACCATGAAAAATGTTGCTATGATTTGCCTCCGAGCATTGTGAACATT